>JAPPVO010007152.1:0-28574 GCA_030407325.1 Camellia japonica
GAAAGCATCAAACAACTTTGAACCCTTAACAAAAGGTGAAGAATAGACAATTCTAAGACACGTTCTAAGCCTGATGAAGACTCAAATCAGTGGCTAAGAAAGCCTAAACAAACATGCAATTTTACGGTAAATTGAAGGATTACAAAACAAGTACCAAAACCAGTCATCAAATGGCCTAAGACCCTTAACAAAGAATGAATAATGGACCAAAATAAGGCACTCTCTAGGCCTGATGAAGGCTGAAATCCGAAGCATGGTGAGCTTAAAAATGCATGCAAAATGGGAGTGGAACAAGAATTCAAAGCAAGTGATATGTAGAGCAAGAAAACCAGGTTGAGCCCTTCTTCAATGTTGAAGAGGGGCTCAAAATAAGCACAATCACAGTATATTACAAGTTCCAACTCAGATCACAAATAGGCCAAAATAATCATGCAATTTTACGGTAAAATGGAAGGATTTCAAAGGAAGTGCATGCTAGAGTCACCAAACATGATGGAGCCCTTCTTCAATGTTGAAGAGGGGCTCAATATAAGCACACTCACAGTTTATAGTATGCTCGAAATCAGATCACTCAAAAGCCAAACATAGCTTGCAATTTTATGGCATAAAGAGTGGTATTGAAAGAGGTATGTGATAGAAATACCAAATGAGGTTGAGCCCTTCTACAATGTTGTAGAGGGGCTCAAAATGAGCACAAAATCAGTAGGGGTCGGAGCCCAAAACTGAGAGCAAGTAGAGCAAAGAATTGATCCAAGAAAATGCTAGAAAAATGGAATTAGGGACTTACCCTTGAAGATCCAACTTTGGTGACTTCTTGGTTTCAATTTGTTGACCCTTAGCCCTTGAAGAACACTCCTTTTCTGCTGGAATGAAGATGGTGATGGTGGTGCTTGGAGTTGATGAAGGATTTGAGCTAGAAACTTGAAGAAATTTGGAGCTTTTTTTGCTATGGAAATGGAGGAATTGGAAGAGGAGCTCTTCAAAGGATTTCTCTAACCTCAAAACCAGCTAGGAGCTGCTGGTTTTTATGGCCAAAAGGATGGAAAATATCTTGCCTCAAAATATCTAGATATTTTGAGGGCAAAATATCTAGATATTTTGAGGGCAAAAAGAAAAGATTTTGTTCAGCCACGAAGTGGGCATCTGAGACTGCAGTGTTCTTCGGAATGATGAAAAAGAGGTACCTGCCAAAATTGAACAAAAACCGATGCAAAACGAAAGCTCGGGGACCAAAACCGCGCGGGGTCCCGAAAATGGGCTGCCGGGCATCGGAAGTGGTGTTCGGCTGCGAAGTGGGTCTCAGAGACCCCAGTGTCCCTTGGAAGGACCAAACAGAGGTGTCTGCCAAAAATGAACAGACATCGATGCAAAATGAATGCTCGGGGCCAAAACCGCGCGGTTCGGGATCCCGAAAAAGGGCTGCCGGGCACCGGAAGTGGTGTTCGGCTGCGAAGTGGGTTTCAGAGATCCCAGTGTCCCTTGGAAGGACCAAACAGAGGTGTCTGCCAAAAATGAACAGACATCGATGCAAAATGAATGCTCGGGGCCAAAACCGCGCGGTTCGGGATCCCGAAAATGGGCTGCCGGGCACCGGAAGTGGTGTTCGGCTGCGAAGTGGGTCTCAGAGATCCAGTGTCCCTTGGAAGGACCAAACAGAGGTGTCTGCCAAAAATGAACAGACATCGATGCAAAATGAATGCTCGGGGCCAAAACCGCGCGGTTCGGGATCCCGAAAATGGGCTGCCGGGCACCGGAAGTGGTGTTCGGCTGCGAAGTGGGTCTCAGAGATCCCAGTGTCCCTTGGAAGGACCAAACAGAGGTGTCTGCCAAAAATGAACAGACATCGATGCAAAATGAATGCTCGGGGCCAAAACCGCGCGGTTCGGGATCCCGAAAATGGGCTGTCGGGCACCGGAAGTGGTGTTCGGCTGCGAAGTGGGTCTCAGAGATCCCAGTGTCCCTTGGAAGGACCAAACAGAGGTGTCTGCCAAAAATGAACAGACATCGATGCAAAATGAATGTTCGGGGCCAAAACCGCGGTTCGGGATCCCGAAAAAGGGCTGCCGGGCACCGGAAGTGGTGTTCGGCTGCGAAGTGGGTTTTTGAGCCCCCAGTGTCCCTTAAATGGGAGTAAATGAGATGCATGCCAAAAACCGGAGAAATCGGAGATGGTTGGGCGGTCCCGAACCGAGGCACACGGCCTAACGGCTCCGAAATGGGAAAAATGGCCTACGGCCACGAAAAGTAGCGCACGGCCACCGAGAGATGGTCTACAGGACCACTCCCTTCCCTCAGGAAAGAAAACAGAGAAAACCGAGTCTGGTTCGCAAACCGAGACAAGGCACAGAAGAAGGTTCGGAAGTCCGGAGGCGGGGCGCACGGCCGCGACTCTGAGACTTCTGAACGAGCACAGTATGCAACATCACCGAGCGCTCAATCGGTGACGTCTGAGTCTTAAGGTCGGTCAAAAATGGGGTGTCTACACCTTTCTTCTAGCATGGTCCGTAAGTCGGATGATCTTGGCAACTCTGTCTGCCTGGATGATGTATGGTGCGTGCGCGAGGGCCGATAGGTGCTTCCCTCAGTATACGACCTCTCAGTCCTCGCTCTCTCAGACCTGGAGCAACGAGTCCTGGAGGTTCTAGATTGAGTATCGCCTGTCCTGAGGCTTCTACTCTCTGCTTGGAATGGTATGGTATGCCTACCACGGTCTTCTAAGTGGCGAGGGGGCGTCTTGCTTTTGCGCCCCTCTCCTGTCGCCACTCTTTTTCCCTTCATCTGGCACTTCATAATCTCCATGTCTGCCGCCATCCGTCGTATCAATTCGTCTTGCTCCTTTACGCGGTCCTCCAGAACTTGAGGATCAATCCTCCGCCTTTGTTTATCAGGACTTTGTGAACGAGAGTGATGGAGGCTGTTATTCCGCCTCCCTCTAGCGTCCCTCCTGGGGTTATGTCGTTGGGGCTCTAAGTCCGCCATGGGGGGGACAGGAGGCAAACCTTCGCGCCTCCCACCTTCTTCTGGGGTATGTCCATCGATGGCGGACTGCGGCAAATCTTCGTTATGCGCCATTACTTTTTATTAGCAAGGAAAACTTAATCAAGAGGTTTTGTTCGTTCTGTTTGTTCCCACAGACGGCGCCAATTGTACGGGAAAGAAATAAACCTTCTCGTATAATCCTGTTGATCAAGATTGCGCTCCTCCGTACGTCGTCGCTTTACTCCCTGAAAGCACAAACCTGAGCTAGCCGGCGGGTGTGTACCGGATACCTCTCTGATGCCTAAGTCAGCAAAATAGACAAATAGACAAGAAGTTCTGTGAATTCGGGAATTAAAGTTCTGTGTTACCTCTCCATAGGTGATGTTGTAAGCTTTTATAGGTTCTGTGTGGCACAATCCTAATAGGACTCTTACTCCTCCACGTAGAGTCCTCCTAGGATTCACATTTTGAAAGATAATGCTTATCCTTCAACACCCGCCTCACTACTTAAACCAAGTGAGATGGTTTTACCATGGTCAGACTCTAATAGGACCGAAGTAAGTGTGGCTATGCTGAGCCGCAGACTAGACCGAGATAACTCTACCTTGGTTCTTCCATTCACTGCTCCTACCTCGGTTTTCCCAGTGCTGACCATAGTACTGCTTAGACCGTGCTAACTATTAGCTAGGTCTGACCGTGCTAGATGCGCTATGTTACGACCGGACTAACTTTGAATGCGGCAACTTGGCGACCGAGCTATCCGCAGCGCTCTCCTGGACTGGAACCGGTCTAATCTTAAGGCCTTCCGAGACCGGACTAACTTTAAGGCCTTTTTACTCAGCCCTTTGTATTGTGGGCCATAATGACCCATTGCCCAGCTCGGCCCAATTTTCACATAAATTACCCTCTCCATTGCCCCTTAATTCCATCTGCGCAGCATGATAGGGATTACATGTCTATCAGCCAAGCTAAAGTTTTAAGCCTTTCCAGCCGAGCTAAAACCCTTTAGCCTTTCTAGCCGAGCTAAAACTCTTAAGCCTTTCCAGCCGAGCTAATTTCACACCGGGCTCTACTTGTCCGGTCAAAACGTCTCTTCAATCACAGCAACTGAATCGCTTCTCATCCCAAGGACACGTGGCATGCTCTCATTGGCTGAAGGCAGCTGTCACGCTGTCTTCGTACCTCGTGTTTTTTGAACAGTTCCCGCCTTTGTCCCTTCTCTTTTCAAAACAAACCCTTTCACTCTCTTTTGAATTAGTCACACCACTATTCATCTCCTTCTCTCTCTCTTCGAGCCTCCATAGTTCTTCCAACCTTGCAACTGTGAAGCTCGCGTCTGTAGCTGCTTTCTACTTCCCTTTCCTTCCTCTTACCTTGGTAAGTAACACAAATCTGTTCTCTTTTTGTTTGTTGTCGTCTTTGTTCTGATTCATAGCATATTGTTTGTGTTTTTGCAAAACACATTTTTTCCATTTTGTGCTATGCCTTGCATTTTCTGGAAAAAACCTCATAAGAACCACTTTGTATTCATGAAACAACCTGTAGAACACTGTATTTGATCCAAAATCACGATATAACCAGAGTAAAAAGTTGTTTGTAGTTGATGTCAATCTAGGAAGACCATTCAACCGAACTAACACTTCATGCTATACCAGTAGTTTTAACAAGTCAAACCATCTTTTGATTTATCTTAGCCGAGCTAACAAACCGTACTAAGGCTGCGTAATAGGATGCTTGATAGTCTTAATCACGGCCGAGCTATAACTTGGGGCTAAACCAGCCTTCGTAGTTCAAACCGAACTAAGAGCGCTGCCCCTAGAGGCTCAACCGGGCTAAAAAAACCCTTGCACAAACCGAGATAACAAACCCCCTTGCACAAACCGAGATAACAATCCCTTGTGCAAACCGGGATAACAAAACCCTTTGCACAAGCCGAGCTATCGAACCCCTTGCTCAAACCGAGCTAGGACTACATTTATCTTGCCTTTATTTCTTTTAGCACGGTCCCACGATCTGTGCTTAACACTTTTTTTTTTCACTTTGCAGACTTTAGGTTGCCCAGGCACTCCTTTGAGCGCTCAACCGAGCTACTCAGCACCTTTCTCCGACCGAGCTAACACAAGTTTAATTTATTCATAACTTAAGAGAAAAATGGGTAAATATAGGTTTTTAGTAGACACACCTGGTGGCTTGGCCGAATTCCGAAGGGAGTATAACATTCCTGATGATGTCCACCTCACCTTAGCCAAGCAAGATGTCACACCATGGGAAAACCATGGTTTTGTACCTTTTACCCTTCTGTCCATTATAGAAACCGGACTAAGATTCCCTATACAGCCTTTACTTTGTGAATTCCTTAGGCAAACTAGGATATGTCCCACCCATCTTTCCACAAATTCATACCGCATAATAAATGGCATAGCCGAGCTAAACCGCCGAGCTAGTATTAACCTCGGCTTAGCCGAACTCTTCCATCAATACTCCATAGGATCAAAAGAAGATGGCTGGGTCTATTATCTAAGAATACGCCGCCACCGAGAGAAAATAATAAAGGACACACCGGATAAAGACTTGAACAATGATGATTTTTTCTAGGTATTTGGGAATTTTGAAGATCACCAAGCCCAGATCCCTGGTCGTAGAATAAACTGGAATAAAGGAACCCCCGGTGTAATTACTTCTCGGTTTCATTGCATGCTTCTCTTTATTTCGGTCTCCAATTCCTGAACCGATCTAACTTTTGTCTTCTTTATGCAAATTCAGCCCACCTCAAGTCGCTGTACAGTTACCCTAATTTGGACACACTTCGCGCCGCGCTACGATATCCCGAAAGAAGTTGGGCCAAGCTACTGAACTTTGAACCGACATACAGATATAGCAGTCGACGAAAAGCGAAGGTAACTGACTTTTTGCTAGAAGCCTCTCCTAAACCGGACCCAAACTTGCCTCAAATCAACCTGGTCCGTACTACTGCTGAACAAGAAATGGCGAAGAGGAACAGAGTAAGGGCCCTCCTAACCGAAACACCCAAGCCGAGTACCACAAAACCGGTCAATCTACTGAGGCCGTGGTAGCTCTTCCATCTCAACAACCCTCTTCATCTCCCCTAAACAAGCGTTCCCGGACTATCCCAACCGAGCAACACCTTGTTGATGAAGACGAAACCATTCTTCCACCCAGCCCTCCATCGAGCCCACAACCGGAGCGCTCCGACCGAGCTAGCTCCTCCAAGTGGGCACCCAAAATCACTTTTCAGAACCGAGCTATTCAGGACACTGATTCGGTGGTTGCTGAGAAAGATCACTTAATGGCATTCAACCTTGCCAAGAGTGTTTGCCTTGTAGCAGATATGGAGCACCACAATCATTTGACCGAGCTGAAGGCCATCTGCTCGGCCACAAAATCCATGGTGCTTGTAAGTAGCTTCTTCTGTTAATCTTTCTAATTTGCACAACTTTCATCTCGGTTTGATTACAAGTCTTCCCATTCTTTTGCAGGCCATGCAGAAGAACCACATCGCTCACAAGCGTGTGCTGGAACTTCGCAAGACAACAAGGCAAGCCATGGCCGAAGTGACTGAAAAAACTGCCGAGCTAGATCAAGCCAGGAAGCAGATAGCCGAGCTAAAAACGGAGAACGGTCGTCTGACCGGACTGGTTAGCTCGGCCGAAGCAGACAAGCAAAAGGCTGCAATTGAGTTAAAAGACAAGTATTTGCGCCAGCTTGCAAAGCTTGAGAAGAAGAAGGACACCGAGATCACCAAGCTAAAGGAGAGTGAGAAGGATGCTGAACTCCGGGGCTTCAAGGAGGGAGAGGCAATTTATACACAACAATGCGAAGCTGCCAAGGATCTGTTTTTCAAGTGCGGATGGAGGGCAGCTGTGACACAGCTCGACCATGGTCCAGAGACCGAGGTCTTCCATTCTCCTGCATATTTTATACCGGGCTCCATGGCGGAGTATGCTGCTGCCCTTCATAAACAATTTCTTGAAGATTCAGACGATAAAGAAAAAACCGTGCCCAACGATACCCCGGTCATTAATGAACCTGCCGATCAGTCAGCTCGGTTGGAGCCAACGGTGGAAGACCTGACTAACGAGCTGATGACTGAAACCATGCTCCCAACCGAGACCGTGCTCCCGTCTGAAACCGGGCGCCGGGTTGATATTGATGCTGACCTTGATGATCTGTTTAACTGATTTTGTATTTTCGTCTTTTCATTGGAAAAAAAGTTTGTAACCGGGCTGAGTCCCCTTCTTTGTATTTGCTTTGAACTTGCTTTGAACTTGTTTTGAACTTGTCAATGAAAATCTTCTCTTGCTCTAACTGTTATCTCAGTTTGCTGCTCTGTTTGTACTTGCTTTCTTACTGTAATTTGAATGAAGTAGAGTGTTCTCTTGCCGAGATCATTTATCCTGGTTTTGGCTTTGTAATCTATCTGGCCATACCAGCCAACCGCTTCAGCCTAGATCTTTATCTTGGTTGAAGCATAATAAGAGTTGGTTTTTCCAGCCAACCACTTTTCAGCCTTGATCCTCACTTCGGCTGGAGAGTACTAAGAGTTGGTTTAATCCAGCCAACCACTCTTTAGCCGATATCCTTACTTCGGCTGAAGAGTGCTAAGAGTTGGTTTAATCCAGCCAACCACTCTTTAGTCGATATCCTTACTTCGGCTGAAGAGTACTAAGGGTCGGTTTAATCCAGCCAACCTCTAAATTGGTTATTCCTGCCAACTTAGAATAAAATGTTTGGTTATTCTGACCAAACATCCTACAGCCTGGATCCTTATCCTGGGCTTAGGAAGGGTGTTGGTTTTTCCTGCCAACCTCTAGATTGGTTTTTCCAGCCAACCTAGAGTAAAGTGTTTGGTTATTCCGACCAAACGTCCTGCAGCATGGATCCTTATCCTGGGCTTAGGAAGGGTGTTGGTTTAATCTAGCCAACCTCTAAATTGGTTATTCCTGCCAACTTAGAATAAAATGTTTGGTTATTCCGACCAAACGTCCTGCAGCCTGGATCCTTATCCTGGGCTTAGGAAGGGTGTTGGTTTTTCCAACCAACCTAGAGTAAAGTGTTTGGTTATTCCGACCAAATGTCCTACAGCCTGGATCCTTATCCTGGGCTTAGGAAGGGTGTTGGTTTAATCCAGCCAACCTCTAAATTGGTTATTCCTGCCAACTTAGAATACAATGTTTTTTAATGCCCCTAACTTACCTAACTCACTAAAACAAACTTTGACAGAAGGAAACGTCTATACTAAAAGAAACTACTTGTTTTATTGAGAAAGGAAAAATTATAGATACTTAAAAGAAAAAGCTAAAAATAAAATAACTTGAGATTGGCAGTATTCCATGGCTTGGGAATTGCCTTGCTGTCCTTATCTTCTAAGTGGTATGCCCCTTTGCCTGCTAATCCAACCACTTTGTAAGGTCCTTCCCAATTGGGCCCTAACTTGCCATCTCCCGGTACCATGGTGTTTCCCATCACTTTGCGCAGCACCCAATCTCCGATCTTGAATTGCCTGGGATGCACTGTTTTGTTGTATTTTCTGGACAACTCTTGTTGGTACGAGGCAATGTGAACTAATGCTCTTTCTCTTCTTTCTTCTGCAAGGTCGAGCTCCAATGCTATGGCTTCGCCATTCAAGTCTGGATCAAAATTTTCGCTTCGAATTGTGGGGAGGCCAACTTCTAGTGGGATTACTGCTTCCATACCATAGGCTAAGGAGAATGGAGTTTCTCCTGTTGACCGCCGAGGTGTGGTACGGTAAGCCCATAAAACATGAGGGAGCTCTTCTGCCCACTTGCCTTTTGCTTTCTCTAGCCTTTTTTACAATCCATCCAAGACGACCTTGTTTGATGCTTCTGCCTGACCATTTGCTTGGGGATATGCCGGTGTAGAATTGTAGAACTCTATCTTGTACTCTTCACAAAAGCCTCTAAAGATTCTGCCGTCGAATTGAGTGCCGTTGTCTGATATTAGGGCTTTTGGTATGCCAAACCGAGTGATGATGTTCTGCCAGACGAACTTCTTCACGTCTTTTTCCTTGATTGATGCTAAGGCTTCTGCCTCCACCCACTTTGTGAAGTAGTCGGTTGCTGCAAGAAAGAACTTCCTATTTCCGGGTGCTGTTGGAAATGGTCCTCCTATGTCCAAGCCCCACATTGCGAAGGGCTATGGGCTGGTCAATGGTAGGAGCTCTCTGGCTGGCTGATGTATTTGGTGTGCGAACTTCTGACATTTCTCGCACTTCTTCACATACTTCTCTGAGTCTGCCTGCATGTATGGCCACCAGTATCCTTGCGAAATGGCTCTGTAAGCTAACAATCTTCCTCCTTGGTGGCTTCCGCACACACCTTCGTGTATTTCGAACAAGAATGCTTCCACTTTGCTGGGGTGAACACACTTTAGATATGGTCCTGAGAATGACTTTTTGTACAATGCCATAGAAGGGGAGAGCCAAAATCTCTGTGACTTTGCTCTAATTCTGTTGGCTTCTTTCTTTGCTTCCGGTAAGACGTCATCTTTTAAGAACAGTATGATGGGATCCATCCATGAGGGGCCTAGTTCGGCGCAACATACTTCTTCTGCTTCGGGGTCTTCAATGCTTGGTTTTGGTAAGTAGTCAATTAGCAACGGATGAGGGATGGATGTATCTGCCATTGAAGCAAAGCCTGCTAGTTCGTCTGCTCTGCTGTTTTCCTCCCTGCCAATCTGTTCTATCCGTACTACTTCAAATTTCTTGATCTCTTTTCTGACTAAGTCTTGGTACTTGGCCATCCTGTCATCCTTTGCTTCGTAGTCGCCCGAAATTTGGTTTACCACCAGTTGTGAGTCGCTGTAAACCATTAGCTCGTTGGCCTTCATGTAGAATGCTGATTTGAGACCTGCAAGAAGGGCTTCATACTCCGCTTCGTTGTTTGATGCTGGGAAGCCAAGGTTGACTGCTTGCTCCACAACTAGGCCATCTGGTGAGATGAGGACTATGCCAAGTCCTGCGCCGTGCCGGTTGGATGCTCCATCTACGAAGAGTTTCCACATCTCTCCAACGAACAACTTCCAGCAAGTGGAGAGGTCAAATGATGCCGTGGGGTCAAGAATTTGCTGGTGTTTTCTTCAAGGTCTATGCTTGCTGTCTGCCCCTTGCTATCTGTTTGTACCAAGTCTTTATTTGTTGGTGAGTCTTGGCTTGGTGTAGCATGGTTCGCTTCTTCCTTGCTTTCTTTACTCTGGTCTGCCTTGGGGTCTGACTGAGTGTCCTGCACCAAGGTTGCGCTATTCCGGCGTCAACTTCTATCCCTAGTTTGGTTGTGTCAGTCAGGTCGACTGGGCAGATATGATGACTTCCTGGGGTAAATTTTGTGACAAAGTCTGCCAAAGCTTGGGCCTTTATCGCAGTTCTAGGTTGGAACTTGATGTCGAATTATCCCAACTCTACTGCCCACTTCAAAATTCACCCAGAAAAGTTTGCCCTCTCAAACAAAGCTTTTAATGGGAAAGCTGTGAGGACGACTATGGTGTGGGCGTGAAAGTAGTGCGACAACTTCCTTGAGGCCATCATCAAGGCCAAGGCCAGTTTTTCCAGTGGCAAGTACCTTGTTTCGGCGCCCAGCAATGTCTTGCTGACATAAAAGATGGGCATGTTGGATTCCTTCCGCACGGACCAACACTACGCTAATTGCGTGCTGAGAGATTGCCAGGTACATGAAGAGTTCTTCTCCAGGTATTGGGGTGACAAGCAGTGGTGGAGAAGACATGTATTCTTTCAAGCTTTCCAGAGCGCGGTCGCATTCTTCATCCCACTCGAACTTGGCTTTTAATGCTTGAAAAAATGGTCGTAGTCTGTCTGACGACCGGCTAATGAATCGGTTGAGTGCAGCTGCCATGCCGGTGAGATGCTGCACTTCTTTTACTGAGTTAGGCCTCTCCAGATCCTGAATAGCTTTGATCTGGGAGGGGTCTGCCTCTATACCTCGGTTGGTCACCAGGAAGCCCAAGAATTTGCCAGATCCTACACCGAACGCACACTTAGATGCATTAAGGAGCAACTTGTGCCTCTTCAGAATCTGGAACATCTCATCTAGGTCCCTTAGATGGTCGTTCTTATCCTTGCTCTTGACCACCATGTCGTCGATGTAAGCCTCCATTGTTCTGCCTAACAAGGGCTCAAACATCTTGGTGACCATTCTCTGGAATGTTGCCCCTGCATTCCTAAGACCAAAGGGCATGACCTTGTAGCAATACAGTCCTCTTGGAGTTGTAAAGGACGTGACCTCCTGGTCTGGTTCGTACATGGTGATCTGATGGTAGCCTCTGTATGCATCAAGAAATCTAAGTCGGTTGTGTCCCGCTGTTAGGTCTACCAATTGATCTATCCGTGGTAGGGGGAAGCTGTCCTTCGGGCATGCTTTGTTGACTGTCTTATAGTCGACGCAGACACGCCATTTTCCATTCTTCTTTGGCACCACGACTGTGTTGGAAATCCATCTAGGGTAGTGGACCTCTCTGATAGCTCCTGCCTCTAGCAGATTTCCCACTTCTTCCGCCACTATCTCGGCGTGGTGGAGTGCCAATCTGCGAGTGCGCTGAATGATTGGTCTGGCAGATGGGTGGACATTGAGTTGGTGACAGATGAAGTTTGGATCAATGCCTGGCATGTCGTAGGGTGTCCAGGCGAATACTTCGATGTTAGAGGTCAAGAATTCCAAGACCTCTAATCTCTCAGTGCTGGTCAACGACAAACCGAGCAAAAAGAACTTATCCGGGTTCTTTTCATCTATTCTTACCTCTACTAAGTCTTCCACCGCTTTTTGATCAGCTGCTTTTCCGACATCTACGAACAGTTCATTGCTCTCAGGTTCTTCCACCGAATGAACATATCCCTTGGCAGCGCGGCTGCCACTAACCGTGACAGAGCATTGTTTGGACATAATTTGGTCTCCAAAGACTTCTTCAATTACCCCGGCTTCGTTGGGGAATCGCATTACTTGATGGTAGGATGAAGCTACTGCTCCCATGGCATGCAGCCATGTTCTTCCCAAGACTATGTTGTAAGTGGAAGGGACCTTCAACACCCAAAATTCCACTTGTTTTGTCACGCTTCCTGCCCTGACTAGAAGGATAATCTTGCCGACTGGCCACTCTGGCATTAAGTTGAATCCGATCAGGGGGGATACAGCTGGTGCCAAGTCTTTGTCCTCCAATTTCAGTTGTTTGAAGGTGTCGTAGTACATTATCTCACACGAGCTACCTTGGTCTATCAAATCCGCCTGATGTCGTAATCCTTGACACGGAGTTTGACGACCAGCGCGTCGTTGTGGGCAGTATATCCTCACCAAGTCTCTGTCTGAAAAAGAGATGACATTGGTGGCCTCTGTTCTTCCTTTCTTGATTGTGGGTTGTGCACTTAGAACCTCCCTTAAGTGCTCAGCCTTTTTGATCATGTCCCTGAGCTCACATACACGCTCAGGTTCGCATACCCCATGTATTACGTTTATCACGCCTTGAGGTGGGGCGTCGATTGGCATTCCGTTCGGGTGGTTGTCATTCTAGGGGGCTGGCTGCGCCCCTCCTTCAATGTATTTGTCCAGGTGACCAGCTGCCACCAACTCCTCTAGATGTTGTCTCAATGGTGTACAATTTTCAGTGCGGTGCCCGTTTTCTTTATGGAAGGTGCACCGTGATCTTTCGTCGTAGTCCTTCTGAGCCTCTCATAGCTTAGCAGGCCATCTGACGAAAGGTTCATCGTGTATCTCGCTTAGAATCCGGTAGATTGGCTTTTTGAATACCGTGGTAATGGCAGTGCGGACTCTCAACCATCTTTTATCCTGGTCTTCTCCGTTGTCCCGCCTGTCTCGTCTGTTTTTGTTCGGACATTCTACCGCGTTGACCTTAGCCGCGGTCTTTTTATCTCGTACTGCGGTCGTGCTACACTTTGCTTTAGCATGGGCGCCATCCTCTTCCACCCTAATGTGCTAGTGCACTCTTTCCATTAAGGCCTCCATCGTTAGAGGTGGCGCCATAGTGATTGAGTCCCTTAGTCTGTTCCCAACTAGAAGGCCCCTTTTGTACTGTGCGATGGCGAGATTGGTAGGACAGTCCCCAATCTGGTTGAAGGTCTCCCAGTAGCGACTATTGTAGGATCTAAGTGTCTCCTTGTCGCCCATGTCAATGGAGAGAAGCTGGTCGATCTCCACTGGCGTTTTGGTGTTTGTTCTGAACCTTGTTACGAACGCCTCCGCCAATTGCGCCCAGGAGGCTATGCTGCCTTCTGGAAGTTTTTCGAACCAAGTCAAGCCTAGGTCGCCAAGGCTTGATGGGAAGAGGATGCACATCAAAGCCTCGTTTCGACGATATACCACCATAACCTGGCGGAAGTGGCTCAGGTGCATATAGGGATCTGTCTTTCCCTCGTACGTGGTGAATTTGGGCTGGAGGAAGCCTGAAGGTAGGGGCGCGTTTTCGATTGCCGGAACGAATGGTGAGGTCTGCAGCCTCGCTAATGCTTTGTCCGTTGGTTCGTAGGCAGGGCGCGGTAATGGCATTCTAACCTCGACGCTTCCATGCATTCGAGGAGCCAACCGCTGAAGGGCAGATACCCTACGAGGGTCGCGCGCCCTATTATCCTCCTTCCATCATGCCCTTTCTTCCAGCACGGTCCGTAAGTCGGGTGATCTTGGCAACTCTGTCTGCCTGGATGATGTCTGGTGCGTGCGCGAGGGCCGATAGGTGCTTCCCTTAGTATACGACCTCTCAGTCCTCGCTTTCTCAGACCTGGAGCAACGAGTCCTGGAGGTTCTAGATTGAGCATCGCCTGTCCTGAGGCTTCTACTCTCTGCTTGTAATGGTGTGGTATGCCTACCACGTTCTTCTGAGTGGCGAGGAGGCGTCTTGCTTTTGCGCCCCTCTCCTGTCGCTACTCATTTTCCCTTCATCTGGCACTTCATAATCTCCATGTCCGCCGCCATCCGTCGTATCAATTCGTCCTGCTCCTTTACGCGGTCCTCCAAAACTTGAGGATCAATCCTCCGCCTTTGTCTTTCAGGACTTTGTGAACGAGAGTGACAGGGGCTGTTATTCTGCCTCCCTCTAGCATCCCTCCTGGGGTTATGTCGTTGGGGCTCCAAGTCCGCCATGGGGGGGACAGGAGGCAAACCTTCGCGCCTCCACCTCCTTCTGGGGTTTGTCCATTGATGGCGGACTGCGGCAAATCTTCGTTATGCGCCATTACTTTTTATTAGCAAGGAAAACTTAATCAAGAGGTTTTGTTCGTTCTGTTTGTTCCCACAGACGGCGCCAATTGTGGGAAAGAAATAAACCTTCTCGTATAATCCTGTTGATCAAGATTGCGCTCCTCCGTACGTCGTCGCTTTACTCCCTGAAAGCACAAACCTGAGCTAGCCGGCGGGTGTGTACCGGATACCTCTTCGATGCCTAAGTCAGCAAAATAGACAAATAGACAAGAAGCTCTGTGAATTCGGGAATTAAAGTTCTGTGTTACCTCTCCATAGGTGATGTTGTAAGCTTTTATAGGTTCCGTGTGGCACAATCCTAATAGGACACTTACTCCTCCACGTAGAGTCCTCCTAGGATTCACATTTTGAAAGATAATGCTTATCCTTCAACACCCCCCTCACTACTTAAACCAAGTGAGATGGTTTTACCATGGTCAAACTCTAATAGGACCGAAGTAAGTGTGGCTATGCTGAACCGCAGACTAGACCGAGATAACTCTACCTTGGTTCTTCCATTCACTGCTCCTACCTCGGTTTTCCCAGTGCTGACCATAGTACTGCTTAGACCGTACTAACTATTAGCTAGGTCTGACCGTGCTAGATGCGCTATGCCATGACCGGACTAACTTTGAATGCGGCAACCTGGCGACCGAGCTATCCGCAGCGCTCTCCTAGACCGAGATAACAAATAGGCTCTCTGGGACCGGTCTAATCTTAAGGCCTTCCGAGACCAGACTAACTTTAAGGCCTTTTTACTCAGCCCTTCGTATTGTGGGCCATAATGACCCATTGCCCAGCTCGGCCCAATTTTTACATAAATTACCCTCTCAGTTACTATCTATTTTGCCCATTGTTAATATGAGTTTGAACTGTATTTATCTATCTACCCATTAGTAACATTGAAATGGATGATTATGTGAGATATCATGAGACTTGCCATCTTTAAACATCATCATTTATTGGTATCATCACTTATTATTTTTCTCCATTGCACAGATTTGTAATTGCTCATTGATTTCTTACTTAATAGTCTAAATACTCCTATATAATATTTATACATTTTTAATTAATTCTTGCTTTATTATTATTAACACAAAAAAACACATTTTTATGTGATTTTTTTATTATAAATTAAATTATCTCTCTCTCTCTCTTACCCACTCGTCATCCCGTTCTCTCTCTTGCTCTTTGTCTTTCTCTCTCTCACCCAATCTTGATCTCTATCATCCTCCAACACTAACTCCATCACCACCATCATCTATGTAAATCTGTCTCCAATATACACAAATCCATCTTCGATCTACATACATCCTTCTCCGATCTACGCAAAATCGTCTCCGATATTCACAAAATTTATTCCCGATCTTTTCCATCATTTCCAATCATCCCCAACATCGCCAATCTACATCATCATCACTGCCGATCTTCTCCATCATCACAGTTCATCACCATCATCATCCACTCAAATCTCTCACCGATCTACCAAAATCCATCACAAATCTACATAAAACCATCACTGATAGATCTACATCATATCCATTATCGATCTTTATTGTCCTTTCCAATCCTCTCCATCGTCGTAGATCTACATCATCATTACCAATCTTCACCATTGTCACCGATCTTCATTGTTGTCAACAATCTTTACATCCACCAGCATCTTTTCCCTTATCAAAAAGCTAAAATTATTTTTGTAATTTGTAATACCTCTTTTGTGGTTGCACGTGTTACAAACTCTTTGTTATTGTATTAGTATTATTTCTACCTGGTATGAAACATTTGATTTCATGTGTCTTTTCTCTTCTTTTTTTTTTGCTGGTACACTCGGTAAAAGTTGTATTTGGCCAGATCTTAATGGCCCTTGGTATTATTGATTAGGAAACTATTCTGTAATTTTTTTATGAAGCGTCATAACCTCAGGGGGAGTTTTCTTAAATTATTTTATGATTATATGCATTAACTCACACTACAAGAAAATGCACAACCTGTATTTATTTCGTGCAACCTGCACCCTGTATATAAACAAAACAATACATGTCTATTTCTATTTCACTTTCAACCATCCAAAAATTTGGTCTTGTAGCATCAAATTCTATACAAACCAAATATAATCCAACCCAAAATAATAATTCATACATACAAATAGATAATCATACAAAAATGATGTCCTCCGTATACAAAAAAGAAATATCCACTAGTAATCTATACTACCAGAAAATAACTTCATCTCTGTTGGATCAACAACTATTGCAATAATTGGCAGTGGAAAAGCTCGAGTTTGTAAAAGTCTTCCAGTAACAAGGTCCCATACCTACAATACGAAAATAAGTCATTTCGAGAAACAAAAATACTCATGCTAGGAAGATATTATTATGAAACATTTAACATAACTAAGTAACCTTGCATGTGCCATCGAGGGAGCTTGATAAAAAATTTGAACTTGAGCTTGATAAAACATTTAACAAAAATACTCATGCTAGGAAGATATTATAAAGAGCTTTTTCTTTGTCAATACTTGGACTGGACTTTTTCATTAATATAATCATGACATTTAGCTAACCAGTTGTTTTAGACCATCACATCATGAGTGGAATGTAAAGAATACAGAGGCCAGCTGCAGCTGCATAATAACAAAATCACCGAGGGCAGTGCGAAACCCTCTTTCTAGACCAATTTCCATAACCATTGGCAGCACCAGAAGCAATCCCAGTTGAAAGACAGACTGAGTTGCCAAAGCCTCTTCAAGGGCTTTGCTTTGACGAATGGCAGCATCCTCCAAGATTCGCTTTTCCATCCCACTCAATACCAAATATAAATGTCCATACAAGAATACATACACAGTAAGCACAGTAACCTGGAAAAACATGATCATTGTTTCAAACTTTAGACATATATTCATATACTGAATGTAACCAGAATTCCTGGGTATGCACAAATATACAATGAAAACTATAAGAACTATCACCTCCCATAAGGGAAGTAGTAGTACAACCAGCTTCAAGGTATGGGCAGTAGCATTGCTCATGAACAAGTACAAAATTTGAATACCCAAGTACTACTACTGGTAGTAATAAATTAAATGTATTTCTTAATTTTTCTCCATGAACTGTCTAAACAGAGACCATCTCGAAACAAATGACGTCTATGAGCAAAATTGTCCAGAGTTTACCCCCCACCCCACAAAACCCCTGCACTCACATGCATGCACATTTAGTTTGTTCCTTTTTTCTTCTTTTTTTTTTTTTTTTTACTAGTCAACTTAAGAATCACTTCCCAACTGAGGGTTCAAATTCCCACTTATCATCACCTAGTCCCTCAAGAAGGACTGTCCTTACCATAACTAAGGCAACCTAGTCACATAATTTGCAACGGCAACATGATCATACTTATCTGTGAATAGTTGGAAATTTTCATCTGACTAGAAGACATAACTTAATTCAAGAAGATTAACTGGATTAACATACCATGCTACTAAAGTAAAAACCAACTGTCGTAAAATAGAATGACAACATTCTATAGAAATCAAACCGGCGTCCAAGCCGGTAAACATCACGACCAAGTGTCTGCTCTCCATTTCCATTTGCAACTTTAGCCTCAAAAAGAGATATTTGATTCATTCCAACATCACGCCCCTTGCCTACTTGTATGTATTCATGATGCGTTACGTATCCTCCACGTAAAGTCGAATTATAACCTGAAAAGATTTACACAATTAACCATCAATTATATTAAAAGTTTGCCATCTTTTGAAGAACTAAAAGTTTACCTGAAAATATGTCCTCGCTTAAGTTAATAATTTTGGAAGCCTTGCTTATGCCACCTCTTGTTATGTGAAAGATTCTATCAAATATATCAGGATGACCATAATGGAACCGTACCCTGTAAATAATTGATCAACCTTTAATTAGAACTCACATGATAATATTGTAGAAATAGAACAGCTTAATTACTCTAAGCCATAATATTTGAGCTTCAGCAATTCTTGACTAATTTGACAGTTTGGCTGAGAAAACTGGATAAAGGATTCTCAACAAAAAAAAATTTTTGCTTGATAACAACAACAATATGATTCCATAAAGTAATCTGCACATGATCATTCATTTCAGATAGAACTTAACAATATGGAAAAAATTTCATATTAAGAAATTGAGACATTAGTAAGTTTAGTTACTATTATTTTAGTTTGACTAGTATCTAGATGTGTTTGTGAGTTCATTAGTTAATTTGTGACATCAATAATTTTACTATTTTCCGAAACATAACTCCCAAAAATGTGGTAGGTCAAATAAACATTTGAAAGAAACAACGAAGCATGCCTATTCAAACTAAGGATGGGAATTTTCGACATGACACGATAACACGACTCAAATTGTACACAAAGTTAGCAGGTTAGGGTTGACTATTTTCTGACACAAACATGTATATGACACGACCCGACAACATGAATTTTAATAGGTCGGATTAGGGTTGAACTTGAATATAACCTAAAGTAGACACGGATAGCCCATTTAATAAAGAATTAGTTACACAGGTGGATTGCATGGTATCGGAGCAATCTGTCTCTTTTTATACTCTTCTCTTTCTTTTTTGGAGAATACTGACATGGTATCGGAGCAATCTGTCTAAGAAACCAAACTGCTTCCAGCACTTTTCCTCTTCTACTTTCTTTTTGCCCCTCTTCATGTGGTTTATTGCTCTTTATTTGATTCAACTCATTCAAGGTAGAAGCTTCAATGGGTTAAAGAAAGGAGTTCTAAGAGCAGAATTGAACTGCAGACTGCTGGTAGAGACCAATTATATATTGGTTTTGAACTTATCATTAAACAGGTGGATTGCACACTTAAAAATACCTAAATCTCACTTTGTACTCTGTCACAATTGCAAAAGGAGAGAAAGCACATGGGCAGAATGCACAGGAAAACGATAGTGGAAAATATATACTATGAACGAGTAATCTGATATTTTGGTAATTAGACGTCATTTCAGTACTTGTAAGCCCATTTTGTGATGGAAATATTATTATTAATTTTTTAAATACAAAATTTGAACAATGTTAAATGCACAGTCAGCTTACTTGCCAAAATCTCTTGGTTGTCATACCAAAGACAGGAAAAAACCCTACCCTCATAAAAAAAAATTAAGCTAAATATATACAAAATTGAAATGATATATGATGGATGATCTCGATAACATCTTCGCTGATATACCAAAACATTATTCAAGAGTTGTTTGTGCAGCATAATTTGGAAACTTTCAGCTTTAAGTATATTTAATAGTACATTTCTATCATACTTGTGGCTTAATTTGCACAGGTTCACACCTTAAGCTGCACCTAGGGTCTTTAAGATCTTGATGCCTAGTGTGCCTGTAATAACCCGACCCTCGTCTATGATCCTGGTATACTTTCAGTTTCCTTATTCTGTATATTTTTATGCTTATTGTGAATTTCCATGTGGAATTATGGCTAAGTAAGTAAATCCCAAGTTTAAATGAAGTCTATCTGTTTCACAAGAAACTATCTGTCACCATTAACACGTTTGACTTAGAAATTGGGCATCTTAACGGCTTAATTATCTGAAATTAATTATATATCTGTGATCAGCATAATTTTCTGGTAATATTAGGCATGTTTACGAAATTTCAATTTTGGAATGATAAAACGATTGATTTTTGTCTTATATGCTTTGATATTTTGTTATATATCTAAGTCTTGTTTTGGCCCTAAGATCAAAACGTGAGACCCTTT
The DNA here is from genome assembly GCA_030407325.1 of Camellia japonica. NCBI lineage: Eukaryota > Viridiplantae > Streptophyta > Magnoliopsida > Ericales > Theaceae > Camellia > Camellia japonica. The sequence goes on from JAPPVO010007152.1 coordinate 19,960, forward strand.
TTGGGAGAGAGAAATAAGAGAGAAAATAAGAGAGAGAGGAGAAGAGGATTGGGGGAAAGAAGTAATTCAACAAAGAGCTTGGCAAATGGTTGGTGTTGTGGAATTTAAATCAAAGTAAGTGCAAGTTCTTCTTGTTAAGGTACCTCAAACCTGCCCCTAAAAGTTTGGGCATGACCCATTCGCAAACGGACACAAAACCTGTTATACATATCATATGGGGCCTGAACGGAAGCATTCAATAATATATAATAGCGTAAAATAACATCCATTGAGCTATCACTACTATGCCAGGACCGTAGACAGAACATAATGCAGATAATTATACAGTGATGTGTATCTGAAGATAGTTATGTACATATACATCTCCCTCATAGACATTTGGGTATAGACTAAATACAACTTAAAAACTTAACAAACTCCAAAACTTGAACGGTTAACACCTAACAGCTTAGACACTCAGGGCTTGGCAACTGGTATCGGAAGCCACAGGTTAAGATTGACCTCCAGGTCGAGTGCCTACAGAGACAGACATAAAATAAAGTGAGTCAAGCTCAGTGAATAATAGTACGTAAATCATGTAATGTTCCACTAAAACAATAAAGTATATAATTGCAGAAGTATATGTTTATTTACACTCTGTAAATATCATGAGTCCAGTTTCCTTAACAACGCAGTTTAAAACTTAACAAACTCCAAAAGCTTGAACGGTTAACACCTAACAGCTAAGACACTCAGGCACAAGTAAATCAGGTTTCAGAGTCGTTTAAGCAAGATTCTGTCCAATTGACAAGATACATGTTATCTTACCAGTTACAACGAGTTGTATAAATATATAGTTACCAGCTTCATTTTTAATTTCTAATATTTCTCTTTCTCCAAAACATATCACGGTCAAATCGGTCCATTGCTTCAACATCATATCTACTACTTCTTATCAGAGACTCCAAGTCAATAATGTTCATTCTTCATAGTTGCACTTCTCCATATGTTAGCGCGACGGACCATATTCCAAATCAAATAAATATGGTGTTACCAAAGCGAATAACGTACAGCTTTTCATGCAGACATATCATTATAGTAACTTAGTCATGTCATTACAAGGCTGGATCGGCATAATAAATACAACTATAAAAGCCATTAATTCAATATAACATGCTATATTAATTAAATAAATTAATTACTTGGTTAGAGTCAAATCTGGTGGATGCACAATTAAATCAGATATCAGGTCTACTAAACAAGGTTCTGCCTAAAATAAAAACAAGTATATTCCATTCCAACAGTCACAATAAATCACTTAGGCACGTAGCCATTAGCTTCATCAGTAATTTCTAGGCTCTTACTAGTTTGGAAAACATATCAACAGCATATCATTATATTGAGTCAAGACTATATAACTAATTCTTGATAAGTTCAAAGCGTCGGGAAGAAGAATCCCAATCAGTATCAAGGAAACCGCTTAAAATCAAAACTAGAAATCGAATTCAAAATCATGCTTAACTAATTAATCATAACCATAAGGTGTAACATCTTTCTTTAATAATATCTCTTAATCAGATCAATACGACAGAAAGAAGGTCACATTACGCATCATGAGTTTCGCATAGCTTCACCTCTAGGTACCGTAACACAGAAAGAATCATGTCGTAAATTGATAGTTATGAGAATATCGTCTTAACACCATATTCTAGTTTATTTTATTTATTCCTTTATTATTATTTTTTTTAAATCATGCAAATGTACCATGATAGACACTTAATCACATTATGATAATTCGGATCCGGATATTAGAAACAGATAAGACAATCATTTTTTTTTTTTTTTTTTTTTTTTTTTTTTTTTTTTTCATCATCAAAGGAAGCCATTCAAAGATAAAGCCATAAGTCAAATTCAACATCATGTCATAACATAGCATAAACGGAACGGATAAACAGAAATTCATACATATTCTTGTTATGCTTGAATCATAAATAAAGAGTAGAAGTCATGTTTGATTATACATACTCCCGGGTAAGGGCCTTGTGCTAAGGATGCCGTGATTACTTTCCATGTATATAGTCAATCATTAATTCAAAACGTGAGATATCAGATGATGGAATATTTCTTGCTATTTCATGTCTTATAGAACGCTTATCAAAGATAACACAGTTCACATTTTAACGTGGGTTACATAATGAGGGTAAACCTTTGCATTCATGTCGTAAATTCTAAGCATCCTCGGGTCCATACGTAACGCAATAAATTAATCTTACCTATGTACAGATACCTTGACTTACAAATGTTCCTAGTTCCATTTATTCGTTAAGAAACAACTTAGTTTGCTTATAGGCAATAAACGGTTACTATTCATTATTGACATGACAGAATAATTCCAAAATCATACAGAAATTACAGACCAACATGCAGCTTAGTTATGTTATATACGTAGTGTATCCAGTTACTTTCCGTACATGGGTACCACTAGATCCATTTACACAATCGTGGATCCCATTAAATATACCACATTTATAGTTCTCATATTCATCCCGATTCGGTAATGTCAAAGCTAAACAGACAATGATATTTATCATGAAGCAATGCGTAACCACGTATCGAATATCGTTCATATTCGTGTCAATTTGCAATAAGGGGTAAAAGTCTCAACCAACCAGTAACATAGCATATTCCCAATTCCGTTTGTTTCTATCCGAGTTCACAATGTCATACAGAACGGTTCGCACTTGAAGGCTTTCACAATCTTACATTGTAAACATACATAAAACAAGATTTAATTCTTGCAGTAACTTGTCAAAGTATCAATCATTTAGCTTCAGTCTCAAATAATTAATAATCACCCATCTTATGTCAAGTATTATGTGAGCAGGCTCATAATGTGGGTAAAATTCCTCATGTCGGTCAATCATTCTTTATAAGAAATCTTAATCACGAATTACATGTTACACATAACAAAATAATTTACAGTTTCAAATTGGCATAAACAAATCCCTTGGTCCCTATCAGACGTTGACAATAATTTTCTCGGGCTCACGAACTCTTGTAACTTCTTCCAAAATCATAATTCAATTTGATCAAACCGGTTCAAGGTCAATATCCAACTGTCCAAACATAACTAATGTGCACGTCATTCCCTTATTTCGTATGACTTATGGTAGGGTATTGATATTGGTAGGGACAAGGTTATAGCATAATTCCGTACATCACTACAAGAGTCTCTATATGTATGACTTCTTATCACAGCTAGTCCTTCTCAACACATTACAAAACGTCATGCAAAATGTATTCTTATCAAAAGGTCTAATTACAATAACCTCGTAGGTCTAAACATTGCTATATTAAGGAGACATGGCTATACTACAAAAAGTACACATTGCATATATTATCTTATTTAATCAATAAGTCTTAGGAATATCCCTGCTTAAGGTGTAAGCAATTCAGCTAAACAGATGCTAGAAAGCTCAATCTTTTGCTATCATTTTTCGCAGATGTCAATCAATCCGTCAATATCAACTAATAACATAAAATTCATATGATCATAAACATATAAATTGTCTTACCAGTCAGCTCAGATTCTTACCCCATTTCCACCGAGTTACATGGTCCACCAACCATTTTTTTTTCTATTTTTTTTAATCCGGCGGAGGTAGACTCCTTTATCCTTATTCTCACCGTTACCTACACAACACTCACTTATACTGTAGACATAAATCAAAATTGTTAGCCATATCAGAGTACACTTAACGTTGCCATCGATCTTCCATATATTTTCTGGATGTCATGCAAGATGCCTACCGCTTTCCTAGACATCCTAGAGCTCAATGGATCCGTGTGTGAGATAGCAACTCGTGCTCTGATACCACTTGTCACGCCCCTAACCTGCCCCTAAAAGGTTTGGGCATGACCTAATCAGAAACAGACAGAATGACCTATGATGAACAGCGTTTGGGGCCTGAGCGGAAGCAGTAAATTTTAAATGACAATAAACAGACACATCCATTGAGCAACTACCAAAAACCAGGACCATTTCGAGATTTAACAAAAGGTAAACATGCACTCAGAAGTAGGTTACAAAACATCTACAAATCCAGCCCAGACATTAGGCACACAAAACAATAGATACAATAACCCTGACCAGCAACATGGATACCAAAAATTACATATACAAAGAAAACTGGTCTAATATGTAAGGGTTCCCTCCTGTGCCTGGTTATCCTTAAGCTGACAAAATGCACGAGGTAATGTTAGAACAGCTCCCCAAGCTGGCTCCTACAGAATCAGACAACATATAGAATGAGACAAGCTCAGTGAATAATAGTGCGCAATAATAAAATCACAATGCACCTTAGTATATGTACCAAAATCAAATACAGAAATAACAAATTGGCCTGTTGGCCCAGATAGCCTTTCGGCACAGGTAGCCTTGCGGCACAACAGATAGCCTTTCGGCACAGGTAGCCTTGCGGCACAACAGATAGCCTTGCGGCACAACAGGTAGCCTTGCGACACAACAGGTAGCCTTGCGGCACAACAGGTAGCCTTACGGCACAGATAGTCTTTCGACTCAGGTAGCCTTACGGCACAACAGATAGCCTTTCGGCTCAGAATAGACAGAACGGCTTATCAGCCCAGAAGTATATGTATGGATTCAAGGGGTGGCTCGTACGGATTCTAGAGGTGGCTCCCACTAAAGTGTAGCACTTAGTTCCGTACAGCACTTTGCTCCATACTAGAATTTAATCAGTCCCATCATGTCTCAATATAACAAAGCGAATACTACAATGGAATAACCACAGGTGTCATTAAACAGACTAGTCTGCTTCTGTATAACTTGATGATTCACAAATTCGTAATATGGCCCTTGGCCTGAGGAGTTCACATATTCACAATGCACAAGTTCACAACTTTACAATTCCTGTGACGCGTTTCTTAATCACAAGATTTTACACAAAGCGTACATGACTCCACAATCTCTTTCAATGTTTCCATAATTCCATAATATGTCTCATAGAGCACATAACTTCATGTAAACGTAATTCTTATAATAAGGATCATAACATTAATAATAAGTATTAACGGATAGAGGTACATTGAAGTACTATTACTCACAGCGTTGAGACACCATGTTGCTTTCTCCTGGAATACGTCCTGTACATAATCAATGCACATTAGTTCTCTTTTCCTTTCTTAAATCATTTCCTGAACCATTACACTTTGCATGCATTTACAATCATTATAAAGTCATCAGAAAAATATTCTAAAAATACCAGAGGATCAAGCACGCAAAACTAAACACCATTTATTTTTGTCTGAAAATAAGCCTCCCCGCTCGAGCGCCAATTTGGCCGCTCGAGCGGACTGCACAAATTACAAAACTGCTGGAAGGTCGTTTTTCCCGCTCGAGCGGGCTTTCCGACGCTCGAGCGGACCAAGCGAATTCTGAAATTCTGAACTTCGAATTTAGAAACTTCATTCCATTTCTCATGCAATTCCAAATGAATCTAAGACCATATTTCAACCCAACATCACTATATTATGAATTCTACCTTGATCATGACAAATTAAGCAAGATTAGGAACTTAAATAAGCCATCTCTTCCCTAAATTCCACTTTTGGATTCAAGTTCTTCATGTTCTTGAACCATAGCACATGATATCTATATATACATATATATATATATATATACATACATCCATGAAGTGGTGGTATAAAACCAAGGATTGAAGTATAATTTCATATAACACCCAAATTAAGTGTCAAAATAACCAACTGAAGAGAAGCCCTCATAAATGAAACATGAAGCATACATGGATCAAACATAAACATATATTCCAAGCTCTAAATTGTCTTGACAAGAAGATCTTGAACTTACCTTGAATTTTTGTAAGGAGGGAAGGATGTAACGACCCAGAAATCCTTTCCTCCGCTCGAGCGGAGGAGTGGCCGCTCGAGCGGACTTTTGGGGTTTCCAGCAATTTTTCAGACGGCCTGAGATTCTGGGAGTTGTGATTCTCCGCTCGAGCGGGGGAGTTTACGCTCGAGCGGACGACTTTGTTGGTCTGCGCGCTCGAGCGCAAGGTTGGGCGCTCGAGCGGGTCGCCTGGTTAAGTTTGATTCTGAAGCATGTGGACTCATTTTTGATGTTCTTCTCAGTGTATTTGAAATGTTCTTACCTTATTTTGGGTTATTGATTGAGATGATAAGATGAGGGTAAAGTAAGATTGGACCAAAAACCTTAATTTGAATAATTCATTTACGACCAACCGTCACTCTTTTGCCCTTTTCTTTTTCCACACTTTGAATTTGGATGTGAGGTTAGAACCATTAGAAAGCTTATCTCCGGGGCTTCAATTTGACCACAAGAATGACCTAAAACGGAGTCCGAATGAGAGAGTTATACCTGTTCAAAGTTTCGGGATCTGTGCTGAAAGCAGGTCCGCTCGAGCGGGAATTTCTCCGCTCGAGCGGGAATTACGGGACAGCAGCTTTTAAACCAGATTTTTGGATCATTTTTCACACATTCTTTTCCCCTCTTCTCTCCTTTTCCCCTAGGACCGAAAACCCTAGGGTTTTGATCCCAAATCCTCACCATTTCTCTATGTTTTGATCAAGATCTTCCACCAAGAAGTGAAGAAGACAAGAAGATGAACATTTCCAACCGATTTGATTTTGGAATTTCGAAGTGATACTCTTGACCTAGCTTCCTTGCTTTCAATCTTGAGGTAGGAGATCTTATTTATATTGATTGATGGATTTATGGTATTTTGGGTGTAGATTTATGGTATTTTGTGTATATGACTACAAATCTATAGTTTTGTATATATTATGTCCAATTTGTGATTTGGGGGTTTTGGGTTTACTATGTTAGAGATGCAATTGCTAGATTAAGATGATGGATTATGAACTTTAGATGGAGAAAATTGGAAGAAGAAGTAATGGTTTGAGAAGTTTGGATTTTTGTCTTGAAACCCTAAGTTGATTAATGGTGATAACTAATGAATTGGCCCAAATTGAAGGTAGAATAAGGAAATTGAGATGTTGAATTGTATATGTATAAATTTAATTGGATTTCTGAGATATTTCGAAATTATGTAAAAATATTAGCGAATGAACTTTGTTATAAACATTGGAATTTATGCTATAATGGAAGGGAAAAATTAAGGAAATAATGTATTAAGACTATGGATGACATGAACTTGGGTGTGGAATGTTAAAATGAGATTCAAAGATTTAATTTGATTCATGTTGAATTGCCAAATGATGTGTAAATGGGATAAAGAGAAATAAACTAGTTGAACATGGAATAATGATATGTGACCCGATTTCTATGTGTATTATGAATTGTGTAGGGTTAATTACAGAGGCGGACCAAGCGTCTAATCACTGTGAGTAATAGTACGCTACATGTACATTTTATTTTCTGATAATGATTATGGTATTAACGCTCTGTTCTGTGTAAGTGATTTCATTAACATTAAGTTAATCAGAAATCAGTATGAATGTTGAGGAAGCTACATACAACGGTATGTTTATGGAACTATTCTGTTCTATTTATATGGTATATTAATCCTCTGGCATCTGTAAGCAATTGGTATCATCTTTGTTAATTATGAGACAACTATTTCGATAGATAAAGTACACATTCTGTTGTCCGCGATAAACAAGTGAAATGTGAGTACTAATACATCGGATGTATGTTTAATTGCTGCTAATGTTTGTCGTTACTATTAATGTCTGTTTATAACATTCAGCTTTCTGTCAGTAATGATGTTGTATATGTAACAATTGGGATTGTTCTGCTCTGTTTATTATTCTGTCTATGGTCTGGCGATATTCAGATGACTTTGGGATGGTTCTGCTCTGTTTATTTATTTTAGTTATACATTGTCTATTGATCTGTTCCGTTTAAGATTTAGCATGATATGTCTGTTGGTTTCAAAACTTATTATCTTCTACTGGTTCTGTACCCTCACGCTTTATGCGTTCTGTTACGCTTTATGCGTTCTGTTATCTCTGGGCTGATAAGCCGTTCTGTTATGACTGGGCCGAAAGGCTATTCTGTAACTGTTGGGACTGATGGCTATCCTGTTATTTAAAAATATGAACATTTTGAATCCTCTGTACATACTAAACTGCGTTGTTAAGGAAACTGGACTCATGATATTTACAGAGTGTAAATAAACATATACTTATGCAATTATATACTTTATTGTTTTAGTGGAACATTACATGATTTACGTACTATTATTCACTGAGCTTGACTCACTTTATTTTATGTCTGTCTCTGTAGGCACTCGACCTGGAGGTCAATCTTAACCTGTGGCTTCCGATACCAGTTGCCAAGCCCTGAGTGTCTTAGCTGTTAGGTGTTAACCGTTCAAGCTTTTGGAGTTTGTTAAGTTTTAAACTGCGTTGTTAAGAAAATTGGCTTAAGATTATTTAAAGGGTGAAATAAACATAATATTTCGCCAATTTAATCCTTTTTTTTTTAAGTGGCATTACACGTGATTCGCGCACTTATTTACACAGCTCTTGACTCACTATTTTTTGTGTGTGTCTCTGTAGACACGCGACGGGGAGGACACTTTTAACGTGGCTTCCGCGACACGTGTTGCAAACCC
>JAPPVO010007153.1:0-11594 GCA_030407325.1 Camellia japonica
ATCCAGCATTTCCAGTCCAATTATTAAAGCTTCATATTCAGCTTGATTATTGAAACAAGTAGTTTTATCCACTTTGAAACCATGTGTGGTTTCTATCCCCTGTGGTGACTTAATTACAACATCAATTCCAATCAGACTATTGGCTTTTGACCCATCGAACCACATCTGGCATGGCTCAACATTGATCATACCAAGATCCATTATCTCTTGGCTTTCCGTTTGACATGGATGAACTGCCAAAAAATTAGCCAAAACTTGTCCTTTTACTACCTTTTGGGGGACATATTCTAGGTGAAATTCTGACAAGGCTAATATCCATTTGCCAATTCTTCCTCTCAATATTGGTCTAGATAACATATACTTAACCAAGTCTGTGGTCGCGATTACTGAGACAATATTAGGTAAAAGATAATATCTTAATTTCATTGTTGTAAAGTACAATGCAAGGCATAGCTTTTCTACAGCTGAGTATTTACATTCACAAGAATTTAAAACCTACTAAGGTAATAAACTGCTTACTCCTTGCCTTCTTCATTGTTCTAAGCTAGGAAAGCTCCCAATGAATCCTCTGCTGCAGCAATGTATAACTTTAAAGGCTTGTCACTCTTTGATGGCATCAACACTGGAGACTTGGCCAAGTAGGCTTTAATTCCTTCGAAAGCAGTTTGATACTCTGCTGTCCACACAAACTCCCTTTCATCTTTCAACTTCAATAAAAAAGAAAATATTTTAGTTTTTCCTCAGTATTAGAAATAAATCTTCGAAGAAAATTAACCTAACCAAGAAACTTTTGTACTTCTTTCTTACTTGATGGAGCATGGCCTCAATGATGACTCTGGCTTTATTCTGATCAATCTATATTCCCTTCTTGTGTACCACATGGCCCAAGAAGTTTCCAGCTGATACACCAAAAGCACATTTGAGAGGATTAAACTTCAACTTGAACTTTCTCATTCTTTCGAAAGCTGCCTCCAAGTGAACCAAGTGTTCCTTCATGGACTGGGATTTTACTACAATATCATCAATGGGGTGCTTTGGGAAGATGGTTATAATCTGATTTTTGGTGAAAAGCTGATTATAAGCAGATTATAATCAACTTTTCTGTGAGAGAAGAGGTTGGTTATAATCTGAAAATCAGATTATAACCATGTTGCCAAAAGAGGCCAATGTAACACTTTAAATATCCTCCAATGAGATCATGAAAGATAGTGTTCATTGCCTTTTGATATGTGGCCCTAGCATTCTTCAGACCAAATGGCATTTTAACCCATTCGAAGTTGCCAATATTCCCAGGACATCTGAATGCTGTCTTATGGACATCCTCCTCTACAATGCATATTTGGTTGTAACCAGAATGTTCGTCCATCATAGACAAAATCTTGTGTCCTGCTGAATTGTCCACCAATAAGTCTACTATAGGCATAGAGTACTCATCTTTGGAGTTGCTAAGTTCAAGCTTCTAAAATCGATGTATACCCTCATTTTACCATTCTTTTTAACTACATGCACAATATTGGACAGCCATTCAACATATCTGGTTGTTCTAATAAAGCCTGCCTTAAGGAGCCTAAGAATTTTCTCCTTGACCTTCTGAACCACTTTAGGACTCATCATTCTTGGCTTCTGCTTGTATGGCTTGAAATTAGACTTCAAAGGGAGCTTATGTTCTACTAATGATCTGTCCAATCCAGGCAGTTCATTGTAAGACCAAGCAAAGCAATCCTTATATTGTTTTAAGACAACCAATAACTAGTTTCTATCACAAGGACTTAACCAAGCACTGATATAAATGGGTTGTCGTGCAAAACCTTCCCCTAAATTAACTTCTTCCAAGGGATCTTGTTCTTGAGCGCTCACTAATGCTTCTCTTTTGATTTCTCCTACCTTCGAAGCAACTTCTTTGCTTTGTTCTACTCCCATTTTCTCTGGTTCAATATCTTTGTCTTCTTTCTCATAGACAAAGTTTGTTTATAAGGTTTCTTCTTCATGTATTTCCTGAACTTTTGTTTCGATGTCCAATGCACAGTATTTATCAAAGGTCAAAGACCTGACCTGTTGTTGCTCCTGCTTACAGCCAACTACCATGGCTTTTTTCTCTTATTCTTGAACTTTCTGAACTATCGATTTTATGTCCAATATCAAAAACTTAACCAAAGCCAAGGATCTAGCTTCGTGGATTTCACCTTCTTGCTTACAACTAGGCATCATTATCATCTTGATAACAAATTCTTCATCAGCACTCTCCTGCACTAAGTGCTTCAGGTGCGCTACTTCCTCATCGGTCGTCACTTCAGTTGAACCATCAGGTTTTCTTAAATAATGAGTGGTGTCACTCATTCACTATACAACTTAGCCTATGCAAAGTCAACACAAGCGATAAAGGGTTGAGGGTCTACATTGATCTCCTCTATCTCTCCATTGCATAAGGCCATCATTATCTTCTGATGCAGAGAGGAAGGCACACATTTGTTGGTGTGTATCCAATCCCTGCCAAGTAAAACATTATACTTGGCATTACTAGCTATAACAAAGAATGCCGTCATACAATCTCTAGTTCTCACACTCAGGTTGATGGGCAAGATACCCACACTCAGTGAATCCAGCAATGGTTGTGCTGGTTGGGATTAATCTGGGGTTTCTTTTTCCCAGTTTCTTCAAAGAAGACTTCGGAAGCAGGTTCACTGCTGCCCCATTATCCACCAATACCCTGTTCATTTGTATCTCATTAAAAAAAGCCTTGATATACAAGGGCTTAACATGTTGTGTCATGGATGTTGTAGGATACTCAAAAGGAAATGAGAGATTAATACTCACTTCCTCACTCTCATCTTCAGTTTCCATTGGTATAGCCACTTCAGACTCATCTTGAACCATGCTAACCTGTGAATCTTCACTAGAAACTGGAATAGGGTCAATCTCCTGACCTTCTTGGTTTCCAGCTTCAGCCTGGAACTCCTGTGGCAATATATACACCATGTTTACTGACACTGGAGGAAATGAGCCAAACCGAACTACTGGCTGCACTTATTTCTTTTCTAGGCTAACTTGTTCAGTTATTTCAGAAGTATCTTTCATGCTGCACTCTGGTACTTCAATACTAGTGACTTCCTTCAAATGGTCTGCTCCTGCTGGTTTTTTGACCAAAAATTTCTGTTCAGCCATAAAGGCTTCAAACATCTCATCCTCAGCCATTTTTTTTTATTTGGCCTAGTTCAACTTCTTTTTCTGTCTCACTATCAATTTCCATCAAGGCTTTTTCAAGACCTACTGAGCTGGATCTTTCCCTGGCTTTTAGTTCGGTGTGAACTTTAGCCAACTGTTCTTTGCTGACACTTCTTTTGTTCTGATGAGCCAATTTTGGACTAGAATCCAGTTTTGGACTATCTTTTCCCTCTGTCTGGCCTTTTAACTAAGCCAATGAAGAACTTTCTCCACTTTTCTTCAGATCCTTTTGATATTGAGTGTACCTTCGCTAGATCTTCCTTCTTTGAGACCTGAAGATTATTGGAACCATATTTGGTTCCTTTGTTTTTGGGTGCTTTAGTAATACCCAATGATTTGGAGCCACCAAGGGAGGTTTAATCATTCTACCCTGGTCTCCAAAGACACTTCTCTGGGCAGGCATTTCCTTAGGCTTATTCTGCATAACAAACCAATCTGGAACCCCAGGTACCCATGAACTTACTAGTTTAGTTGCTGAACTAGCTCTTTCTGCCTTCGAAGCCAACTTCGAAGCTGCCTGTGGAGGCCACTGTTTGGCCCTGATCCCCTGTTTTGAACCTAATTCATGCCTTCTGTCAGGGTGGTTACCTTCCATCTTGTTTAAGGCTGATCTTGGAGGCCAATCTTTGGCTCTAATTCCATAACTTGAGCCCACTTCAGGTCTCCTCTCAGGATAATTGCTTTCTATCATGTAGTAGTTGGGTGGTCTAAACTCATGCAGAGGTCTCTTATCCTTGAGATACACTCTAGCAGCTGGTGGTCCAGCCAAGAATGGCTGTTGTCTAGGACCAGTTGGGTATGACCTCTTGTTATAGGTACTAGTTAGTTTAAGGCGTTTCTGCACATTTTTGTAATACTGTTTCCCATCAATTGGGAGTCCTTTCAACCATTTGTAACTTAACCTGCATCTGGGATACATCCTTTGCATGACAGCTGCCTATAAAGAGTCATCATCCAGTGCCTCCTCACTAGAGTCCTCCTTTTGGTCTGTGAAGCTCTGTCTATTTGCTGGTGAACTTCTGGTATCCTTCTTGAAAGCAATCTGGCTAGCAACATGCATCTGCACATTGACCTCTTCTAATTCCTTCAATGATAGGTTTTGGAAGTCAAGCACACCAACATTGGCTGTAGCTTCCCCAATCTTTGGGAATGGATTTGTGTCAATCCCCATAGCTTTCTCTGCTTTGGTTGGGAACTTTAAACTTCCTTTTCGAATTTGTTCTTAGATCTTGTCTAGAAAAACAATACAGTTTTTAGTTGAATGGGACCAAGAATTGTGTCATTTACAATACATTTTCCCTTTAAGTTCTTCTAGAGAAGGAATTTCAACTCTCTTTAGTAACTTTAGGAAATTTGCTGCAAGCAAATGATCAAAAATGTCATCTGCCTTTGTTAAATCAAAAGAGTATTTCCTATGAAGGTCTTTGTTTTTAAACTGCTGGTCTATTGTAGTATCCTTATGAATTAATGCCTCACAGGTCATAGGCTCTTTCCCTACGATCTCTGCTGCATCAATCTCGTAATTAGGGTCTCTATAATAAGTCTTGTATGATGCATTACTTCGATCTTGTTCTTCCTCAAGTAATGATTCATATTTAGACACCTTATAGATTAATTTCACTAAGTCTCGAAACTCAGTTGAGTCGAACTTCTTTCGAAGCCTAAACTCTAAACCATTTTGAGCCAATCTCACAAATTCAAGCTCTGGTAGAATGACCCTACACTTGTTTCGTGCCCTTTTGAATCTAGAAATAAATTGAACAGCCTTCTCATCAGGCCTTTGACTCAACCAGGCCTTTGACTCAACCTTGCCAAGTCTGCCATGGAAACTTTTGGCTCTGTTTGGAATAATTGGGCATGAAATGTCTCCTCCATTTGCTGCCAAGTTTGGATAGAGCCAGGTGTAAGGTTAATATATCATACAAAAGCTGCCCCAGTTAAACAATTTGGAAAAAGTCTCAACTTCATATAATTATTATTGGTAAATTTTCCACATTGGGCTGCGAACCTAGTAATGTGTTCTACTGTTGACTGGTTTCTTTTTCCATAAAAAAGAGCAAAATCTGGTATTCTAAACCCCCTTGGGTATTCATGCACCCTATCCACCCATTTTGGGTATGGCTTTCTATACACAAGAGTTTGAACCCCCCGAGCCATAGGTCCACACATTTCTCTGACAATATTAGCAATTTGATCCCTAAGAACCATATTTTGTACTTGTTGGACTACCACTGGAAGAACAAACACAAGATTTTGTGGAAACCCTTGTGCTTGAGGTCCTCTTGGTCCATGGGGAGGTATATTTGGGACTAGTTGTCCCTATGGTGCTGGCTGCTGTTGAGGGTATGGTTGACCTCTCTGAGCCTGTCCTGCGAAAGGTGCTGCAATAGGAGGAACAAGTGTTGTTTCTTTCCCAGCTGCAGGAAACCCTTCCAACCCCCCGGGTGTGAATTCGAACAGGGGATTAGTGAATCCCCTTGTGTCCGGTATGGCTTCGAACATGAGATTTGGAAACACACTCATGCCATTTTCTTGTATTGGCTTAAATCCACCAATTTGTATAGTTTCGCTGTTAGGTAATGAGGCATTTTGATTTACCACAGGCCTCGAAAGAGAGCTCATACCATGATTGAGGTATAGGTGATGGTCTTTCACTAGTCTGACAATTAGTATGTCCATTATTTTGCATAGGCTGTTTATCTCTAGCCAACCTTATTGAGGAACATTCGAATTTTCCTCCATATGCCTTGTGCTAGTTGGTTTATGGGAATTCATTCGATCCATAAAGGATATTGTCCATCTTTTCATTGTGTTTATTAACTATTGTCCCATGGCATCTACCAAGCCTCCCCATGGATTCATTGGCTGAGTAAATGGAACAGTGGATGGTCCAATTCCATGGCCTCGTCCAATATTTTGAACATGTGGTGCATGTTTTGAATTGCTGGTCTGTTCGACTATAGGTTCTGATGAGGTAGGTGTTTCCATAAGATGTGTTATTACATTTTTCTTTGGATTAGGTACTTCTACCTCTCCATCCACACCTTCTTCTAGGCGTTTATTTTCTCCTTGTCTCCTACGTCTAGCCATTTCAATTAGTCTCACTGGGTGTGCCAAAAATATATGTTAGCTTTTTGGCCTTCGAAGGTTAATCATGTAATTTTAAGCGTGCTAGCAAGGATCAATTAGTCCTTACAGAATATTAATTGTCAACCAATTATCAGACGATTGTGTTTTAATTCTCTCAGCCTCAATGAAGAGGACTTTTACTGGTGGCTTGTTTAGAAAAATTCAGTAAATAACAAGAAGTAAAGAATAATTTCAGAATTTGAATTTCATTAAGTAAAATGAAAAACTTATAATGATCTGACCCAACCTCGTAGAGGTTTACAACAACAAGTTATTTGAAACTACTCTTAGGAATGAAGTGCAGTACAGGAATTGAAGTGCAGAAATGTAAAAAATTGTAAAAACTGGAAGGAAAAACAAAGTAAATAAATTGATTTTTTGATCTGCGTCTGGATCCTTCATTCTGGGACATTCTCTGCTATTTATACTTTCCAATGATAATCGTCGAAGTTAGGGCTGAGCAAGGAATCCGTGAAATCCGTAATCCGATCCAGTCCAGTCCAATCCAGTAGGTTTGGATTGGTTTTTTGAATCCGTGGTTTGGTTCCGGATTGAAAAATTAAAAATCCGTAGTTCACGGATTGGTTCCGGATTGAACCCCACAGTTCTGGATTGGAACCGATCCGGACCGTATACAAATAGTCTATATTTTTATTATACACCCTCCTGCATAATATCTTCTCTTATTTCATATAAAACTTAAATCCAACCCTAAACTTGCATAGTATCTTCTTTTATTATTTTTGTTTGCTAGTTTTTAGTATTAATTTGTAATGGTCTGAATACTTATGGTGGAACTAATTTTCTTATGATTGTTTAAATTCTAAAACTGTTTGTCGCTATTATGAAAAGACATGTTGCTATTGTGAAACTAATATGGTACTATATTTATGTTTTTATGAAATTAAAGTCTTATATATATTTTTTTGTTATTTAATTATGTAAATCCGTGGTCCTAAACTGATCCAATCCGTATTTAAATGGATTGGTTCGGATTGGTTTCATGATTTAAATGGATTGGATTGGTTCCAATTTTTCAAGATCCGTAGATAACGGATTAGTCCTGGTTTTACTCCAATCCGGTCCAATCCGGACCATGCTCACCCCTAGTCAAAGTAGGCTTTCAACCGTAGAAATGTTCTCCTATAATTGCTAAACATACTCTCTCACAGTCTGTCCCACTACGTCACTCTTGCAATTAGGCTTCATCTTGATTTTGAATTTAAACTTTGTGAGTAATCGTTAGGCCACATCATCTTGTATTTTTCCGCTAATCCAGTATTACGCAGATCCATGATTACTAATGCTAACTGTCACGTGTCTGATTTCGATTAAAGACTTGAATTAACTCTCCATATTACTATCATCTTGCTACATGTTAAACTGTGATTAGCCTATACAAATTATACCACCAACCTGTTGGACAATCTTCACTATATTTAAACGATTTAATTCTATTGTGTACAAAACAACAATTAGAATTTAATTCTATTGTGTACAAAACAACAATTAGAATTTAAATAAAGAAAAGGAGAGAATTTGTTTGATTACAAAAATCAAACTTAAAATAAAAAATAAAATAAAACAAATAAAAACAGATTTTATTTTGTTACAAAAACAAATTAAAATCTGATTTTAATAAACAAATAAAAAAAAACAGAATATAATTTAATCAACTTACTTGGTTAAATTCTTCGAATAACTTTCTGATCAAGTCCAGTGTTTAACACTGTGTCCTTAAGACAGATTCGTCCTCTCCACGGTGCTTTCAGAACTTGGACGTCTATCTCCCAGAATGAAATGATCTTATCAATAATTAAATGCAGCACTACAATTTAATTGTTCGTCGAACACACTAAGTGTTTACACTCTTTCTTTCAGAAATAGAAATAAAATGCAGCAATATGGCAGAGATTTAAAGCAGAGATGGAATACGAAAATTGGTGTGTTAATCCAAATGGGAGGCTGGTCTATTTATAGATGTTAAGGTGGCTGTAGGATTTGAATTGAACAGGTATGAAACCTGTTGGGTTTGAATTTCAACAGATTTGAATCTGTTGGTTAATTATTCAAACAGATAAAAACGGGAAGGGCCCTGTTTGGATGAACAAAAATGTCAAACCAGTTTAATTCTGTTTGAAAACGGGAAGGGCCTTGTTTGGATGAACAGAAATTCCAAACCCAGTTTAATTGAATTCTAGATTAAATTCAATGTTTTTGGCCCAAAAAGATTAGTATTGGGCCGAACAAGCCCAACCCAACCACACACCACGCACCCGCGCCCAGGCCCAGGCCCAGCCCAGCCAGCCCGACCGACCGGACGGGCGGCGGCGGCGGCGGCGCGCGCGCGCGCGTGTGTGGTGGTTTTTGAGTCCAATGGGTCTAGCCCATTTTGCCCATAACCTCTCCCTCTAAAACACTTGGGTACCCCTTGGGCACACCCCAAGTACCAAACCCATGCCTTATAAACCCTTTCAAAACCTCCCACCAAATCAATGTGGGACAAGCCTTATTCAAGCAATAAGGAATTTTCACACAAAACTCCATTTCCATGGAGCACACTTTGGCTTCAATTTCCCATTCACTCGGTAATGGTTTTAAGCAACCAAATATACCACGTGAATCACAATGCGGCATAGAACGCGTTACCACTTTGACCCGTGTAAAACGACGCACGGGGCCCACCTAAAAATTAGACCAAACTTAGGATAAAATTCTGGTTTTACCCAGAATTTATTACCATTTCCAACAATCCCCCATGAATGGAATTTGATGACAACGGAAATGCAACAAATGCAGAATTATCGAAAGAGTATAAGTCGAAAATATCTTGCATCAGGATAGGTAGTTTTCGGCCTTGAACCTTCCCTAGTGATAACCTATCGGACTTACTGGCTAACCAATGGACGCGATGCCTTGAATTGTTCAGCCGTTTGTGTAAGCCAAGACAATAGATTTCACACAAAATATTTTCTAACACATCGTGGTTCTCACTGTTGTGTTCATTTTGGCCTTGAACGCTCCTGGTTTTCATGAGTGTTTCTAGAGAATGTAGCCTCTTTCATTCTCATAGAACCGGCCCCAGTTCAACACTCATATAGGTGATTCTTATTGTGAGTATCTTCTTATACTCGTCTTGACTTTATGCCTTAATCAAGATATAAGTAATCATTAAAAGCAAAGCTTATCCTTATGCCCCTGCATACGACATATGTTGCAGATATCACTCTCACCATAGGAATGGGTAGGGAATTTGAATCCCTTGGTGATTTCTGGCGAGCCATACATAACTTAGTTGTCCCTTTGAACTTAGTTCTTGGGATCTCCAGTCATATAAGTAGGGTTACCATTATGACGACTCTTATGTAATAGGCTTTAATCCCATCCCCTTAGATGAACTATACACTAGCTCTTTTGTCAAACCTTTTGTTAACGGATCCGCAATATTCTCTTTAGATTTTATATAATCTATTGAGATTATTCCGTTTGACAACAATTGCCTTACGGTATTATGTCGACGACGAATATGTCGTGACTTACCGTTATACATGTGATTCTGTGCCCTGCCTATTGCAGATTGACTATCACAATGAATGCAAATAGCTGGCACAGGTTTTGGCCACATTGGAATGTCTTCTAAGAAGTGACGAAGCCATTCTGCTTCTTCACCTGCTTTGTCTAAAGCAATAAACTCGGATTCCATTGTGGATCGTGCGATGCAAGTTTGTTTCGTGGATTTCCAAGAAACAACAGCACCTCCCAGAGTAAAGACATATCCACTTGTGGATTTTGAATCTTTAGTATCCGATATCCAATTTGCATCACAATAACCTTCAAGTACTGCTGGATATCGAGTAAAGTTCAAACCATGATCACGGGTAAATCTTAGATATCTAAGAACTCGAATGATCGCTTTCCAATGGTCTTCTCCAGGGTTACTAGTGTACCTACTCAATTTACTGATAGCATAAGCTATATCAGGACGAGTACAATTCATTAGGTACATTAGGCTTCCAATGATTTGGGAGTATTTTAACTGAGACACTGCATCACCTTTATTTTTCGATAAATAAAGACTGATGTCGACAGGTGTTCTTGCTAAATTCAAATCATCCTTGATAAATTTATCAAGAATTTTCTCAATATAATGAGATTGAGATAATGCATATCCGTCAGATGTTTTAGTAATTTTCATTCCTAATATAACATCTGCGACCCCCATATCTTTCATATCAAATCTTTTGTTAAGCATTTGCTTAGTTGATTTGACCATGTTTTGACTGCTTCCAATGATAAGCATGTCATCCACATAAAGACAAACTATGACATAGCCTTGGTCAGTGTTTTTAACATAGACGCATTTGTCACATTCGTTTATCTTAAACCCATTAGTAAGCATTGCATGATCAAATTTTTCATGCCATTGCTTAGGTGCTTGTTTTAATCCATAAAGGGATTTTACAAGTCGACAAACTTTCTTTTCTTGTCCTGATACAACAAACCCTTCGGGTTGCTCCATATAGATCTCTTCATTTAGATCACCGTTTAAGAAAGCTGTTTTAACATCCATTTGATGTATTTCTAAATTAAACAACGCTGCTATAGCAATAAGCATGCGAATGGATGTTATTCTTGTCACAGGGGAATATGTGTCAAAATAGTCCAGACCTTCCTTTTGTCTGTAACCTTTAACTACAATCCTCGCTTTATACTTGTCAATTGAACCATCTGCTTTCATTTTTCTCTTGAATATCCATTTATATCCAAGAGGTTTAGAACCTGGTGGAAGATCACCAATTCCCAAGTATGATTTTGCATAATGGATTCAATTTCATTATTAACAGCCTCTTTCCACAAAGGTGCTCAGGACCTGTCATTGCTGCCTTAAAGCTTTGAGGTTCATTTTCTAACAAGTATGTCAGAAAATCTGGACCAAAGGATTTTGATGTTCTCGCTCTCTTACTTTGTCTTGGTTCATCATCAGTTAAATCTGTTGGTTGAGACCATTACTAGTCTCTTGTGTTTGATTGTCATTAGTCTCTTGACTTTGTGTACAATCATAAGTTCTTTTCTGTGAACTTATATCCTGTCCTTTCTTGTGAGGAAAGACATGCTCAAAAAACACAGTATTCCTTGACTCTATAATAGTGTCACATTTATATCAGGTATTTCTGATTTATAAGTCAGAAATCGATATGCACTACTATTCTGAGCATAACCATAAACATATATTTTTTGGTCCA
>JAPPVO010007154.1:0-14718 GCA_030407325.1 Camellia japonica
GACGGTGGTTTAGGACAGTTAATTTTTGACAACACATTAGGTGGCCAAATTTTGATATTTTGTAGTATATATATAAAAAAAAATATTATTATAAAAAATTTCATCAAAATGATATTACAATAACATTTTTATAACAAAATATTATTTTAATATTATAAATTTCCGAATTTCTATATAGTTATGGTTGTATGTCATTAGTCTTGTGGTACTGTTGTATTGTTTGGTCATGAATAGACGCTCTAGCCTCGTTTGTTCCGTAGATTAAATTGAATGGGATTATGAATATAATAGAATTGAATGAAGAGATTATTAATGTGATAATATTAATTTAGAGATGTATGATGAAATATGTTTATTTGTGTACTAGTGTTATTGTTTTAGTTTGTTAGGATTAAATCTATAAAATTATGTAAACACCCTCATTGCATAAAAATTAGCTTTATTGTTTTTGTAATGTAAGGGCAAAATTGTCATTTCACACCTAATCCCATGGGATTGGATTAGCAATCTCGCCCGTCCTATGGGAAAGCTAACCCCACCATGTGAGGGTATTGATAGTCCATGAGACTATTAGTCCCCTTCTATTTTTATCAGCCAAACATGAACTATAGAAGACCCACAGAATTGCTTAGTCTAATCTCCTTACCAATGGAGCCAAACAAACATGACCTCTACTCTACTCCTAAATTCTCAACATGAAGTTGAGAAGTGAGATTCGCAAACAGAAAAGAAAAGACAGTCAAAAAGTGGGGAAAAAAAATAAAATTTATATTTCATTCACTATTTTTCACTTTTAGTTAACAATTATATAAGGCATTAGTTAACAGTGTTTAGGTTGATTCTACATTGTTTAGTGCACGGATTCTCATGCATTATGTTATTTTAATTTTTTTTTATCAAGTGTTCTAAGAACACTTATTAACAAAACCCTAATAAAAAAAAATATATATATATATATATTCTTAGATGCAACAACAACAACAAATGAGTTATAGTGGCTTTTCACATAGGTACCTTCTACAAATTAATTAATGCAACACCAGAATCATTACATTCCACTATTCGTGACAACCTGGAGCGATGATCAAGTGTTATCTGCTCTTGACATTGAGGTGTGAGTTCATATCACTAGATCTGGAATGATGACAAGTGTAATATGATGAAAGATGAAATTTCAAAATCCCATCATAAAAGCTATGCCACATCTTATTGAACAAAACAGGAGTAGCTATATTCAGTGGTAAGACTGCACAATATTAAATCTGAATAAATACAGTTCATAGGATGAGCTATGCTGAAATTTTCATTTTATGTGCTAGCCTTTCTACCAAATTTTCTAGGAGTAATAATGCATGCAATATATATATATATATACAAATGCATTAGCAATGAATATATTAGACATCTTACTGCATCAGTTCAAGCAGCAACTGTTAGGTAACATGGTTAGACTTTTCACTCACCTTTGAAAACATCCTTTTCTCTATAGGGTTAAGTATTGGATCTTGAATTTGCAAAAGAAAAGGAAAAGTAAAACAGAAAAACAGAAATATATTTAAGTAAAAGAAACCATTTTTTTTATTATTATGAAAATGAAAAGAGAATGAATAGATAGTAGTAACAAAATTAAAAAAAATAAATCAACTTTTACATTTAATAACTCATAATATATATATATATATATGCACAAGTTATTTCAATTTTCCTTAACAAATTCACAAGCCAAATGAACCAAAATAAAGTGTTAAATAGAGACCAAGTTGAACACAGTACTTTTTGGCTGTCTAAAAATAAATCCAACTAGGGGACCGTAATATGGTTGTTTGGTTTCAACCCAACCCACTCACCCAACAAGCCCAAACCCAGACTGAATGATTTGGTTTCAACTAGGGGTGTTCAAGGAAATATGTAACCCAACCAGCTTGCCTGACAAGCCCAAACCGTTCAATCAAAATTGGTTGTTTTGTTTGGTATTGTGGCTGCTCACTATTTATTTATTTTTGATTTTTGTGATAGGTTGCATTGTAAGACCTTACCACTTGCATAGCAGCTACTAGAGTACAGCTACACTAACATGATATTCAACACTTAGCTTTTGAATTCTGCATGCTCAACACAACTGATTAATACTTCTTTTTTGTGGTAGGCAAGATATTTAGCATTTTTAATGTTATTTTCGAATTGTTGATATTGAATTTTGGATTTCAGGTTATTTAGCTTTTGGTGGTTGATTTAAAATTTTAATGCTATTGATTAATACAGAAGTTAAAATCATTTTTGTTTTTGAGCAAATAAATTTAAAGGCTTACAATTTAATGCCTTCATGAACTGTAAAACACCCTTAAGCAGAGTAAGTGCGCACAAAAAACATTAAAAAAAAAAAAAAAAAAAACCATCAAATCAGATTGATCCTTCACTGGTTTTAGTGATTTCATTCCCTCTGGCACTCTATTATCAAAAAGGAATTAAATTTCCAAATATAAAAAATAAAGGGTATGCTACAGAGTATATTACCTACCAGAGACAATAATAATCAGTAGATGATGAGGCAGAATTAACAATCCAAGAGCAAAACTGACATGTGGGGATGACTTCACAACTAACACATTTGACGTCCTGTAGCAAGCATAGGTATAAATTTAATCACGCCTTGACAGTCTCCGCTCCTGAGGTAAAACAATGAAGAAAAGTATTTAATATGCATAACTCCATGCATTCAAAATATAAGTAAAATTTTACAGCAAAAGACGTGACTCTTTTAAATCTAACAATGTGACTATCAGGCAACTGAGGATCAGAAGGCTTTCACCATTAGCCGAGTTATGAAATTATTATAAACTTCATTTCCCCTAACCAAATGATTGTTTACCTTGGCAAGTTAGAACCATTTAACCAAATTTCCATCAGAGTGTGCTTCAGAAGGTGCCTGTCCTTAGTTGGCAAAAACGTTCAATCTTACTCGAGCAGTGACTTCAGGGTGAAGCTTCAGCTCTGCGATATATTCCCCTGTTTCCCGGATCTCTGGTAGAGAAACAATTCGTTTGTCCACTTCCCTTAAGATATAGCAGAAAATAACTAGTAAGGATCAATATAAAATCCAAATGACAGAGAGAGAACTAACATTTTACTAATTGTGCAGATTATGACCCAATGCATGGGCCAAATATGATGATGACTGCGAAAACAAAGTCAACTGACTACTAAAGGTCCAGATCCAAGTACATAATACTAGGACTATTCAACAATCCCTATCCAGCTCTTGGCTACTTAGTGAACTGGTCTAAATGGGCAGATGCAGGGGACATCGCATTAATTGGCGTATAAATTCTATATTTTCTTCCATGTCCATGAAATCCTAAATGAATACAAAACAACAGCATTGTTTAACAATATTCCACATCATGATAAGTTCAAATCTAAGAAGCACGAATATGGACACAAGATACGGATGTGACACGACACGGACACAGACTATGAAGCATGGATACTCCAAAATCGGTGCCGTGGCGGTGTCCGACACGCAGACACGTCGGGGACATGTGGCGTGTCCCTTTAATCTAATGATTTTTTTGTAGGGGACACGGTGGGGACACGTGTGTCCATATCGGCACACGGCATGGGACACGGCGAGACTCACTTTTTCTTTTCTTCTTCTTTTGCCTCTCTTATTTTAGTACTTTTGTGAAAAATATTGTTGGATGTTGAATGTTTTTCTTTCCCCGTCTTAGTTTTTGTTATCGTTTATTACAACTTTTTTATGAATGGATGATCTATTAATTTCTTTAAAGGGAAAATTACAAACACTCCCCTGAGGTTTACTTAAATTATAAATTACACCCTGTGGTTTTAGAAATTATATTATGCCCCCTAAGGTTTCTAATTTCATAACAAATAGGTCTTTTTATTAATAAATCATCAAGTTAATTAATAATTTTTAATAATGTTAAAATTTTATTTCAATTAATAATTCAAATAATTTTATTATTGTATAGGTGAACAATTAGAAATTTCACTTTTTTAATTAATTCTGTTAAATAAAAAATTCTGACAGGGAGGTATTTGTAATTTTCCAAACCATAGGGAGTAATTCGTATTTTAAGCAAACCTCAAGGAGTGTATTTGTAATTTACCCAATTGAATATGAATCTACATAACACATAAAAATATATTTAAAAAAAAAATCATCGTATCCCCTGCCGTGTCCGTGTCCGTGTCCCCATTTTTTGGAAATTGCCGTGTCTCGTGTCGGTGTCGGTGTCCATGTTTGTCTCTGTGTCCGTGCTTCATAGGACAGAGACTTGAAAATTTTCAAAAAGTGTCAAACATGAATGGCATTGACATGACAAAAAAACTATATATGTTTATTATATATCAACATCAGCAAATCAAAAAATATAATGAATTTTTTATTGGGAGCAAGTCTTTTATTTGGTTTTTTCTCTCTATTTTTTGTCACGATTTGTTCTGTTTATTTTTTCCTTCATATGCACCAAAATGAAGATGGAAGGGCTATATGCTTATGCCCATTTGATCAAGTTTAAATGTGAAAGCAACGCAGGAATACCACGTCTTTCAGAGATAATCATAACTGAGGGGGAGGGGGAACACAAAATAGGAAAGAAAAGGAAAGTGAGTTGCCGATCCTTGACTGCAGGGTGAAAGAGAGAAAATGAGTGAGGCTTTGGAAGGTGCAGACTCATCGCTGGCTGAAGATCAGGTAGATGGATTACTCCCTAAAATTGTATCCACATTTTATAACATTCCTAAATGTTTCACAAAAAAACTGGCACATACACAACAAACAAGAAAGCAATGCATTTATTGGTAATATACAAATAATTTACAAGCCTTGTAGCATTAACAAATATCTGAGGTCTGTATAGCTTGGAAGACAATACCTCTGAAGCTGTGCCTTGATTATGTCAACAAGATCTTGAGCAGTAACACTGCCAAAATAAGCATATTTCAGAAATGATATCCAAATAATCGAAACACTAACTGCTCAACATTGTGATAAATGAAACTCACGAGCCAAAGATTAGTTTTCCTTTCCCACCCTTGCGTTTCACCTTGAATGCGCCAACAGTTTCAAAAATTAAAGCAAGTTGCTGTGCCTCTTCTTTTACCTGTATATAGGATGATATCTAAGTTCAATCTATCCAACAGAACCATTTACAAAGGGTTCCAACATAAAAGACAAACAACAGAACATTTGGAGCAGCATGTAGACTACACAAAGAAGCCAAAATACTGCATTCTGTTTTCAATGAGAATTGAGACACAAACAATCCTTCAGGCAGACATCCAAAAAGTGAATTCATATATACAAATATATATATATATTTTGAAGGAGCAGAAGAACATTACATAAGAAAATAGTTGTACTAAACATGATAAAGATTAAAAGAAAAAAAAAGGAGAAAGCCACTTTATTGGAATTCCACATGAGGTCTTGTTTGTGTAACAAAATATGCTAATCATGTAGCTGTGGAAAAGGAATAGATCTGTCTGCCAAACAAGTACTAGAATGTACTCAAAGACCTGAGAAGAAGAAGCACAACTTTCCCGTAGTAAAAACTCAAAAAGTACACTTTTTTAATTAAAGGTCATGTATACAGGGAAGGAGCTATCAATATGTTCCTTCATATTATATTATTAAGGCTATTTTACTTGGATATTTGACAGGATATGGAATGGTATACTACATTTCTCTATCACATCATATATATGCCATTTATGTGCTTTAAATAACTTTGTGATGATAACTACAAGCCCGACTATTTAAACCCAAAACAAAGTAATATTGTACAAGTCCACAAGTGAAAGATCACTCAAGTTAACCAAAATAAATGCAGATTTACGTTCTCTTTCTCTTTCAGAAATGACAAAAATATATCCACTAAAAGCACCAAAAGTAGTGCAACCTCTGTACACTAGGCAATTTCCAGATTTATTTGTGGCCATACAACATCATATCACCTAATAAACTCAGTAAATGTAATGTCATTTTCTTTTTTGGGGAAGAAGGAAAGTAACTGGGCACATGTAACCCATAAATCCATGTAGTATTTCATTACCCGTTTTTTCTCAGCTTCTATTCTCTCTTCTTCCATCCGCATTTCCCTAGAAGAAAAGAATCAAGAAATTGAATGAACACTTCATCCAAATAAATATCTTCCAACAGCATAATAAGTGCATCTGTCATCTTAAACCACCATAAGGCATTTATTGTTCAAGATCTGTTCTCATTCTGTGCAAGATCTTTCAGTTTAATCATAAGGCTGTATGCATATCCACACTGTTCCATCCCTTATTATGCAACAGTATTGTTTCCAAATAACCTGTAAAGAATGAGCTTTTCATAAAAAATCGAAGCATTTAGAATTTGTATTGCAACTAGTAACGCCAGCATGATTTCATGCTCCAGCATGGATACAAATGACACAACCTCAGACAATGACAAAAAATAGTGCCTGAGATGGGTAAATTTCCCAAAGGAAAACACAAGCACAGAAGCATCCTTGTCGATCATCATTCATACAAAAATCATGTCATGGGAAAAATGGTTTGGAAAACCTTTAGTAGTTTGATGTAATACAATAGTGCTACTGTAAAAACGAAAATATAGTCTTTTGGATGCATAGTAAGTAATGATACCACAAGAAAACACAAGAAAAATTAGCCCCCTTTATTTAGTATGGTACATATCAGGTAATAGTTTTAAATGTGTGAGCTTCTATCGTTTCCTTCCATTTTCCTCTCACTTATGCTAGTGATCCTTGACAAAGTACCAGATGATTCAAATGAAAGCAGAACACAAGGGATTGATGGTCATTTCTATACCCTACAGGGTTTCCATTCACTATGAGACCATGGAACCAATGATAGGAAACTAAAGAGGGCGCGCATAAGCTGAACAGCTATTTGTTGTCACAAGAGGATATAAGGTAGGCCAAGACATCTAGTAGGAATGCAATTATTATTCCTAGGCTGTGGTTTTCAGAATAAATCCAACTATACGTATCATAATAAAGCCTTAATTCCAACTATTTTCAAATCAACAAGCCTACTATTATGCATACAGAGCTAAAGTAATTTTTCCTTTTCCTAGTAAAATGATTTATTGAAGTGATCCTTTTTTTTTAAACACACAGAATGGTAACACCATACTGCAGCCAAATATATAACACTTCTGCAAACCAGCCTAAAAATTGAGATCGCCTATTGCAAATCCGGGTAAGATTGCATCCACTCCAAAATAGC
Source organism: Camellia japonica (assembly GCA_030407325.1). Lineage (NCBI taxonomy): Eukaryota > Viridiplantae > Streptophyta > Magnoliopsida > Ericales > Theaceae > Camellia > Camellia japonica. The sequence goes on from JAPPVO010007154.1 coordinate 7,264, forward strand.
AAAGTAGTCCATCATTTCAATACAGTTGGATAGGAGGTTGAGAGAGAGAGAGAGAGAGAGAGAGAGAGGAGGGGGGGGGGGGGGGGGGGGGGTGGTTGGTGGTGTTGGGTTTAGAGGGGTTTCCTTATAACTTATAACTTAATTTTTAACAATGAACATTTCAATCAACTACACAAATACCCACCAAGCTCCCTTTAAAGACCAACTAATATAGCAATTGAACAACTATCAACAACTAAGCTCCTCACAAACATTTCAACAAACAGTTTACTTGCATGAAAAATAAAAATAAAAATAAAAATAAAAATAAAAATAAAAAACATATTGACCCATCAAACAAAGCGAAAAAAAAAAAAAGTACTGTTCCTCTAATCATCCCCCTAAATAACTACACTTCAAATTCACAAGAGTTATTCTTGGACAAATTGACCCATAACAAGAATGTAAAATCAACACAATTTTGTAAAAGATGGTTCAAATGTAAATTACTTGAGAAGAACAGGAGTGACAATCTGGGCTTTGCCCATTGGAAATAGATAATTCCTGTAAAACCCAGCTTTGACATCCAAGAGTTGTCCTTTCTTTCCCAAGTCCACTACGTCCTCCTTCAGAATTATCTGACACACACTCACCACAAACAGATCAAACAGAAGTCAGAATGTTGATGAACAAACACGAATGTGAGCAAAATTAAGATAAACCCACTTCAAATTTTGCGTATATACCTTTCGTGTCTTCTTGGCTTTCTTTTGAGCAACTATCACCATGACTGAGCTTCTGTCTGAGACTCTTGTGGTTTCGCCATTGTGCTTACCTAAATGACGACTGTGAAGCCATGACGAACAACTCCATGATACACTCGCCGTTGTCGATGCCATTGCTAAACCAACCCACTGCCCTCTCTCTCTCTCTCTCTCTGGTCCGTAATCTTATCCATAGTGGCACTTGCAATGCAAGCCTACTGTTACTAAGATGGTCACGAGACCACTTGATCACAGCCTATTGAATATGGATGGGCTTAGGTCCATTATTGTTTAGTTTGGTTAGATTAAGGCCCAACCCATATTTTCAAACTTAGAGCCCAACTCATCATTCTTTAAAACCGAATCAACCCAGCTCGAATAAACTCATGTTCGACTCGCAGTGTTTATAAACATTGAAAAAATTTAGGTCTTGTTTGTCATAATTTTAAAAAGTCAAAAAGTCACTATTCTATTTAAGTTACATCACATTTCTACCACATCACTTCAAACCTAACCCATACCCAACTCATATTTCATAAAAAGTCAAAAAGTACACTTATTTATATCATCTCAAACCACCCCTTAGTGAAAATTGTTGAAAAGTTCAAGGTAAGAAGGGCATATATTTTTTTGTAAAAAGTGTTACTATTAGCACCTTATGAATTATTTTAGACCCCTCAATTTTTAACTATTAGCAATATTTCAGCGATAACGATAGCAACTATTTGATTACCCATACTTCTCCTACAATGATAATGAGTAGAAGTTTTTTTGATAATCACAACTCCATGAGACGAAAGGAGTATAACAATAAAAGTTTAGAGGAAGTTCATAGTTTTGATGAAGTTTATAGTTTTGATAGTGTTCTTAGCTCAAAGGAAATTGGCCTTGTAAGGGTAAATTTCTTTTAAAAAAATGACAAAAATAATAAAAATTGTTCGTCATTTTTTTGGGACTGAACTCTTGAACATATGACCGAAATTCAGGAACATAGGCCCGAACATTGTTTATTTGTTCGGAAACCGGTAACCAAACATTTATTATTTGTTCGGGAACCGATAATCAAACATTAATCACCGAAGAAAAGGATAAGGCGACATAGAGAGAGAGCAGAGACAATAATCACACTTGTCTCTTCTTCTTCTTCATGAGTTTTATTAGGATTTTTTGGAGAGAGATTTTTTAGGGTGTGGGGGGTGTGCATTTAATTGAATAGATGGAATGTTTTCACAAGGATTATTTTGGTATTATTTGGGGAGAGAAAAGAAATTTTAAGGGTTTCAAAATTTATAAGTGGGGATTTAAAGAAATGTAGGTCCAAAATAATAGATGAGGTGCTAACAGCACCACTCTTTGTAAAATAATTTGGTGAGAAGTCTTTTCCAACATTTTATTTCCAATTTTACCCTTTTTATCTGTTGACTTTTTGTTGACTATCTATTCAATTTTTTTTTTCTATTTCTTGAAATTTTTTTATTTGTTCAAAATTTTCCTACATCTGTTCAAATATCTATCTAAAGTCTATCTATCTATTCATTTTTCCCCTAAAGTCTATCTATCTGTCCAATTTTTTTTATTTGTTCAATTTTTTTTCCAAACTTCTATATGTTGGAATTTCTATCTACTAAAATTCTTATTTGTTGAAATTATCTGTCAGATTATTAAGTTTTTGAACTTGTGTGTTCAACAATACTACTAACAAAAACAAAAACTCCCACATTATCAACTATCAGTTAAAAATAACTATGGAAAATGAGGGAGACCCCTACTAGGGAAGACCCCCAGCACCCCCACTCAGTGCTGATTGGCCAGTTTTTTTTTTTTTTTTTGCTCCAATCACTAACTCCTACGTATCATTGTTGAATAACTATTTGTGTTAAAAAAAAAGTTTTTATTTATTACAATCATCAAAAAAAAAAAAAAAAACAACAACAACAACAAAAACAATTGATAAAATACTAATAGATAACGAAAACCTCTATTACAACTATATGTACCGGAAAGAGAAAAAGAGAGAGAGATTGTAAAAGAAAGAAAAAAAATCGAGAAGCCCTCGGCATTCGGGAGTATGGCGTTGTTGAAGGTGATGGCGTCTATGTCACCAACGAATCCGAATATGCCACACCAGTCCTCTATGTTGAAAATGGTTGGAAAAATTCTAGGTAAAACATAATTTTTTCCTAACTTTGGTCTAATTTTTAGGTAGGACCCATGGGTCAATTTTCGCTGGTCAAAGTGGTAACGCGTTCTATGCTGCGTTGTGATTCACGTGATATATTTGGTTGCTCAAAACCATTATCGGGTGAATGAGAAATTGAAGCCAAAGTGTGCTCCATGGAAATGGAGCTTTTGGTGAAAATTTCTTAAGGTTTGGAAATTGGCTTGTCCCACATTGGTTTGGTGGGAAGTTTTGAATGAGTTTATATAGCTTGGAATTATAACTTGGGGAGGGCTCCAAGGGGCACTCTAAGTTTGTAGAAGGGAGAGGTTATGGGTAAAATGGGCTAGACCCATTGGATCCAAGAATCACCACACGCGCGCCGCCGTCCGTCCGGGCGGGCTGGGCTGGGCTTGGGTGCGGGTCCGTGGTGTCTAGTTCAGCTTGTTCGGCCCAATACTAATCTTTTTGAGCCAGAAAGATTTGGATTTAATTTTATTGTTTGAAATAAAATCTGTCAAACTGTCCAGAATTCAAATTAATTCCGGAATTAATCTGTTCCGATTTTTCTCTACACCCAAACAGGTCCCTTCCATGTTTTTATATGTTTGAATTTTGAACCCAACAGATTTAAATCTGTTTAATTCAAAACCAAACAGGTTTCATACCTGTTCAAAACAGGTTAGCACCTGTTTATTTCAAAATCAATAGCCACCACTACATCTATAAATAGGCAGCCCTCATTTGATGTTTTACATTCAGAAAATTCGTACTTCTCCTCTACAAATTTATTCTCTTCATATTACTGCATTTATTTCATTATTTCATTATTTTTCGTTGAACAAATAAATTGTAGTGCTGCATTTATTTGTAGTTGATCATTTCATCATGGGAGATAGACGTCCATATTCTGAAAGCACCGTGGAGAGGACGAATCTATTTTACGGAGACAGTGTCGAACACTGGACTTGATCAGAATAATATTCAAGATATTAATCAAGTAAGTTATTTATTTATTTTCTGTTTTATTATTTATTTAAATCAGATTTTAATTTTGTTTTTCTAACAAAATAAAATCTGTTTTTATTTATTTAATTCTATTTCTAATTTGATTTTTGTAATCAAACTTTCTCTCTTTTTTCCTATTTTTCTTTTATATTTTGTTTGTCGTTTAGTACCCAAACAGAATTAATTAATTTAATTACAGTGAAGATTGTCCAACAATCTTAAGACATAATCGTTTTTGGTATCTTCATTGTATTTAATTTTCTGTGATTTCATAAAGATATATTCTGGTTGGAACAACAAATAGTGGTTTATGCTATTTGACAGATAGTAGTAATATACTGTCTATTTTCTTTGACAACTAGTAGTAATATACTGGTGTCATTAACAATTGCAGAATATTAATTTGTGTTACAAAAAATTATTGTGGTATTTTATTTTTCTAGTTTTAGTAACAAGGAAAATAAAATTATTTTGGTTTATAATTTGTTTTCTAGTTTTAGTAACTAGAAAATTAATTTATGTTTTAATTTTTTCTGATTTTTGTAATTAGAGATTATGGCTACTGCAACTGAAACTGCAACTGGTAGTTGTACTCCAATTGTTACACCAACTATCCAGAACCATGTTCAAGTACCAATCAATCATGGAGAAAAATGGGAAAAATTAAACGGTACTGAGTTTAAGAGATGGCAGCAGAAGATGCTATTCTATCTTACAACTCTTAATTTGGCCCGGTTTCTCCATGAAAAGGCTCCAGCACTTAAAGAGAGTGAAAGTGATCGGCAAGTTGTTGCCGCTGTAGATGCTTGGAAACATTCAGATTTCCTGTGCAGAAATTACATCCTTAATGGCCTTGACAATATGCTGTATAATGTTTACAGTCCTTTGAAGTCAGCAAAAGAATTATGGGATTCTTTGGAGAAGAAATACAAGACAGAGGATGCCGGCACGAAGAAATTTGTTGTCGGTAAATTTCTGGACTTCGTTATGGTAGACTCACAAACGGTAATTTCTCAAGTTTAAAGTTTTCAATTAATTTTACATGATATTCATTCTGAGGATATGTCTCTGAGCGAGTCTTTCCAAGTCCCTACTTTAGTGGAAAAGTTACCACCAGCTTGGAAATATTTCAAAAATTATTTAAAACATAAATGCAAAGAGATGACCATGGATGAACTTATTGTAAGACTGAGAATTGAGAAAGATAACTGTAAGGCTGAAAAGAGGAATGAGAAAAATCCCATTGAGTCCAAGGCTAATGTGGTTGAACAAGTTCATAAACCACATAACAAAAAGAGAAGTTTACTAGAGATGGTCCTAAACAATGCGACAACAATGGCAACAAGAAGTTCAAAGGGAAATGCTATAATTGTGGCAAGACTGGACATCGAGCTTCTGATTGCCGCCGCCCTAAGAAGGATCGTGGAAGTACAAGCAAGAAGACTACCAATTAGGCCAATGTAACTGAACTAGATTACATCTCTGACGGGGTGAATAACATCAACCTCTCTGTTGTGGTGTCTGAGACTAACTTGGTTGGAAATCCCAAAGAGTGGTGGGTTGACACAGGGAGTAACTCGTCACATATGTGCGGACAAGAAGATGTTCACTACCTACATTGAGGCTGCAAATGGTGAACAACTTTTCATGGGAAATTCTTCTACTTCTACTGTGGCTGGACAAGGAAAAGTGATCTTGAAGATGACATCAAGGAAAGAACTGACCCTCAACAACATACTGCATGTACCTGACATCCGGAAGAATTTAGTTTCTGGTTCTTTGTTAAGTAAAACTGGTTTTAGGCTTGTCTTTGAGTCTGATAAATTTGTATTAACAAAGAGTGGTATGTATGTTGGTAAGAGATACATGAGTGATGGTCTCTTCAAACTAAATGTAATGACAGCTGTACCAAAAGTTGTTAGTAATAAGAATAACACATCTATTGCTTATATTCTTGAGTCCAATTTATGGCATGGTAGATTAGGACATGTGAATTTTGATGCTTTTGCGTAGATTAATTGGTTTAGATTATATACCAAAGTTTGAAATTAATCCTAATCATAAATGTGAAATTTGTGTAGAAGCGAAACTAATTAAGGCTCCATTTAAATCGATTGAAAGGAAAACCGAACCTCTAGAATTAATTCATACAGATGTATGTGATCTTAAATTTGTTCAAACTAGAGGAGGTAAAAAGTATTTCATAACATTTATCGATGATTGCACAAGATGTTGTTTTGTTTATTTACTTAGAAGTAAGGATGAAGCCTTAGAAATGTTTAAACTCTACAAAACAGAAGTTGAAAATCAACTTGGTAAAACCATTAAAATGGTTAGAAGTGATAGAGGTGGTGAATATGATGCACCTTTAAATGAATTTTGTGCACAACATGGCATTATTCACCAAATTACAACACCTTATTCTCCACAGCAAAATAGAATTGCTGAAAGGAATAATAGAACCCTAAAAGAAATGATGAATGCCATGTTACTGAGTTCAGGCTTACCACAGAACTTGTGGGGGGGGAGCAATATTGTCTGCTAATTATGTTCTTAACAGAATACCCCACAAGAAAACCAACAGCACTCCTTATGAATTGTGGAAAGGTCGACCGCCTTTCTACAAATACTTAAAAGTATGGGGGTGTTTGGCAAAAGTTGAAGTTCCAGTTCCTAAAAAGACTAAGATTGGACCAAAAACAGTAGATTGTGTGTTTATCGGTTATGCTCAGAATAGTTGTGCATATCAATTTCTGACTTATAAATCAGAAATACCTGATATAAATGTGAACACTATTATAGAGTCAAAGAATGCTATGTTTTTTGAACATGTCTTTTCTTACAAGAAAGGACATGAATTAAGTTCACAGAAAAGAACTTATGATTGTACACAAAGTCAAGAGACTAATGACAATCAAACAGAAGAGACTAGTAATGGTCTCGACCAACAGAATTTAGAATGATGATGAACCAAGACGAAGTAAGAGAGTGAGAACATCAAAATCTTTTGGTCCAGATTTTCTGACATACCTGTTAGAAAATAAACCTCAAAGCTTTAAGGAGGAGATACATGATGAGGTCACTGAGCTTTGGAAAGAGGCTGTTAATAATGAAATTGAGTCCATTATGCAAAAACATACTTGGAATTGGTGGATCTTCCACCAGTTCTAAACCTCTTGGATATAAATGGATATTCAAGAGAAAAATGAAGGCAGATGGTTCAATAGAAAAGTATAAAGCAAGACTTGTAGTAAAAGGTTACAGACAAAAGGAAGGTCTGGACTATTTTGACACATATTTCCCTGTGACTAGAATAACATCCATTCGCATGCTTATTGCTATAGCAGCATTGTTTAATTTAGAGATACATCAAATAGATGTTAAAACAGTTTTCTTAAACGGTGATCTAAATGAAAAGATCTATATGGAGCAACTCGAAGGGTTTGTAGTGTCGGGGCAAGAAAAGAAAGTTTGTTGGCTTGTAAAAGTCTCTTTATGGATTAAAACAAATACCTAAGCAATGGCATGAAAAATTTGATCATGCAA
>JAPPVO010007155.1:0-12018 GCA_030407325.1 Camellia japonica
TTTAAAAATGTTTTTTTAATTTCTCAGTGCCTTGTGAAAATTCTTATTGTTTGGTTTGTTTTCAGATACTTTGGTTCGGCAGGCAGCAATGGTTCTCAAGTGTATTCTACTAATGTACTACAAAAACAAAGAGGGCGAAATTACCGTAGACAGGTGAGTTCATGTTGACTCGTGCATTTAGAAAATTCATTTAGGTTCGTATAATGCACAATGGTCGTTTTAAATTTATTTAGGTTCATTTTATTGCCGATAATAAATTTTTTATATTTATTATTATGGTTCATTTTCAAGGGTCAAATGCTAACTTTGGTGGAGTATCTGCTTCTGCTTATACCGTGCCTTGTTGCCAGCACCAGTCTGGTATCTTTCTTCTTGAACAAAATATGGGAGCCTCTTTTCATCATTAATGACTGGGCTGTACCTAACCTTCAAGCTCACATCTGTAGTTGAGAAGGTATTGAGTATGCCCAGCTTCTGTTGTTCAGGCTCCTTTTATTGTTGGCAATTTTGTGGTGGCTGTTTTTTTTTTTTTTATAGTAGTTTTTTTGTACATGGTTTTTATTCCTTTTCTTCCCCCTATTCTTCTATTGGTTGGTGGTTTTCAGGTCCAATCTTTCTTTGCTGCGTTAAAGGCATTGTCTCGCAAAGAGAGTCATTACGTGCTTACGCAACTTCAGAGCAGGTAGTGCAGTTTTCATTTTTCATGCACCCTACTGAGCAATTTCCAGTAAGTTGAATCACGTGTTCGCTATGTCACTGATAAATATCTCTTTGGAATACTTTTTTTTTCTTTTCCTTTCTATATTCCTGTACATGTTTATTATGTATTAGGTTAGAGGTTTTGAGCGTGATATGATGGCAAGTGGTCATCTGCCCCACCCTATGGCGTGGTTTGACTCATGAGAATTAGCCACTCCGTCAAAAAGTGGGGGTACGGTTGCCTACCTGCTATCTCTCACTAGGGTTTTAAACATTGTTTGGTTTGTCTCTAACCAGCCCGTTCGAACCAGAATTTCATGCCACTGAGTTGTATACAGTGTGACTAAAATATCGCTAATGAATCTTTTGTTAATGAAGGCTTCTACATTACTCACGAATCACGACTGATAGGGTCTGTTCTCACAACTCCAACCCATTCTTCTTAGCCTTGTTTTTGTAGAGACTGTGTGTTGAATGACCACTTCCCTGTTGGTGATGTGGATTATTTTCACTTTTTATGTGACTAGTTCCTTGTCATTGGTTGGTGCTTTACATTCTTGTCTCATTTACTACATCTGCCTTAACATCCTCTACTTAGTTACTCTCTCTATCTTAAAAGAGTCTCCTCTTTTTATGTCTCACTTTGATCACATGTCATACCAGCACATTCAGTCCTTCATTTCTTCCCTCTCTTGATCTCTTGATGGTCTTCTACATGTTACTGGACTTGGAAGTTGGGTATGGGTGTCAGGCTATAGAAGCACGGACACGCTCGAGGCTCGACTAGGCGGACACGCCACACGGACACTGACACGATGGACACGTTCCACACGTCAGAAAGTAGGTCACACACCTGTTTAACGATGAATTTTATATTAAGTTATACATCAATGCTAACACATCTTAATGAGTTTATTAACTTATGTGCAACTTAAGTTTCACTGACTAATGATAGGCATGGTACGTTACAATTTTGTTATGGTTACATGAGTTGACTCGTCAAGGGACGGTCCTACCGTTCTTAGGTAAATGTTGTTGTTCAAAGCCCTTCGATTCATGCCAAGTTTATACATGATAAACGTAATATTTTTGTAATGGGCTACAAAGATCAGACTGTAGGTCGTTCACAAAACCCATTCTACCTTTAGAACTTTGATACCCATCGTTTGAGTTTATTTCATTTATGTCTAGTTCCTTCATTGTGTGCTACCTGTATACTCTGCTTAAATCTACTGTATTCTATCAAAGAGTCCTTTATGCCACTGATACAGAACGCACATAGTCTATCTTCCTCTGTGATCCTGATCACTGAGACGGAGTTGCGTTAAGAGCCGACACAGATACGACGATAGACGTATGACGGCACACGTACTAAAATGTAGGACACGACTGAAAATGAATATATTTTAATTATTTATAATTCATTCAGTAAATCAATATGCCTAATCCTAAATAGGGTTTGTGTTTTGATCTATTTTTCAAACTAATAGTAATACTAATAACACATGTGTTAAGCGATGCAAAAATTTATTCGTTCAATTTGGTTTGACTCGAGATTAGCCATTGTCAATGGGTCGGCACTGTAGCTCATGTTAATTTGTTTCTAACCGCCCTTGAAGATTCTGCCACTGTGTTACATGTGCTAAATCGTAATGAATCTTGTATGAGCTTAACGCGACTGATGGGCGTCCCACTACCTCTGTTGTTGTAGACTGTATACGTCCTGTGGTATGGTTATTCCTTTAGTGACAGTCTTTATTGCTTTCACGTCTATAGTAACCCTATAGTTACCCATCTTAAGGTTCTCTTTATATGCCTTCCTGTCATACCACTTCGTCCTCATTCCCTTTTGATATACTTTGGTCTCACAGACATGCTTGAAGTGGTATGGTCAGGCTTGAAGCACCCCTCTCCGGGCTCGTACCGTTCGCCGTGTCGGCGTGGACGTTCCATGCAAGAGTGTCCCTTATTTTACTCGACTCTGGCCTGGCACTTTGACACGTTCGAGTCTAATTCAAACTTTTTGGCGTTTAAAACAAATAGGCATCTGCTCTTCATAGATAAAAGGAAGACTTGGCTTTCAGTGGCGTCTCGTCTCTCTCTACTCGTCGCTGCGCGTACTCTCCTCGGCCCTACTTGTCGTCCTGCGTGCTGGATCGTCTCAGTCTCTTAGGTCCTCTTCTTGTTCTTATCTCTTCTTTCGCCCTTCATCCTCTTAGTACTTCTCTCCTCGATTTTTGTCTTTTCCTTATTGATGATGTTGATCCCCCCTACTCTCTTCTCTTCGATTTTTTTTTCTATTTTCTTTTTCTGATAATATATATAGTAGTATATTATATACTAATATACTAATATAGATATATATTTGAACAAAAAAAAATCTTTTTTTTCCTCTTTTCTTTTTTTTTTTCATTTTTTAGATATTATTATTTGCTTAACTTAAATATTTTTATTTATGAAAATTTTAATTTGTGAATAATATTTGATATTAAAATAAATAAATAATATTTATATTTTTTAATTGTACATATAATAAATAAAAAAATTATATATATTGAACGTGTCCCTAGCGTGTCGTGTCCCCATATTTTTTGAAATTGCGATTTTCCCGTGTCCGTGTCGTGTCCTGTGTCCGTGTTCCTGCATCATAGGTGTCAGGTATGGGTGCATACGTAAGATCAGACCCATCAAACCTCAAATTTAAAGGGTATGTGGACTTGAAAAAAAAAGTTTATATTTTATATTTTTAATTTATCATGTAAAGTATCGGACGGACACATATCCACACCTTTGTCCAAATGTCAGGTGTCTGACATGGATATTTGTCAAACTTCATTTTTCGATGAATTCAATTAATGAAGATGTTTGGATTCGTTCCATTGGTAATTGATGATAGTCTTTGTTCACAGTGATGTGTTTGAGAAAAAAATGTGAATAACAACTCCTCACTATGTGCTCTCCATTTATGATGCCTTTTTGATTTGCTTTGTAGTGTTTTGACCTCGTGCTTGTTAATAATTGCTTTGAGTGGATTCTTCCAGAATATTTACTATTTAAGGGAAAGTTATTAACTTATTCAGCTTGATGCGATCTAATGCAGGTCAGTGCAGCGGGTGATCTGTGTGCTATCTGCCAGGAAAAGATGCATGCTCCAATCTTGTTACGTTGTAAACACATATTTTGTGAAGACTGTGTATCGGAATGGTTAGTTTTCTGTCTCTGTTCAGCTTGTTTTTTGTGTGCTTCGGTGTATTTTGTTCAGCGGAGCATTCATATACTTCAAATTGTTATTATTTAATGAATTTTTGGTGGTTGTGCTCTTTGATTGCTTTCCATTTATAGCATTTTGTGTTCTTTTGATAAAATACGGTAAAATATCCACCTCTCCAAACAAGAAGCAAGTAGGTGGAGAACCTGTTTGGTGGATTGCTTAACTAGTCGCCCAACCCCTCTTGGACTTGAAAATTGGAAGCCTAACAGTAATATAGTATTTTGGGGCTCTAATAAATGTGCTCGAAGTCTATCACTAGAAAATGTATGATGAAGAATTTCTCAGTGTAGCATTAAGGGTGTGTTTGGATCAAGGATTTGAGGAGGGGGATTTGTCATGGAAAGGAAAAGGAAGGGAAAAGGAAAAAGGAAGGGAAAAGTGAATGAAAGTCTTTTCCCTTTTCTTTTCCTTTCCCTTCACAAATCCCTCCTCAAATCTTCGATTCAAACACAGCCGAAAGGTGTGGAAGTTGAATGCCTAGGCATCGTAGTTGGCCTCTGTTGTATGTGTTGGAGTTGAGAGAGTTTGCTCAATGTGTATGGTGTGTCTGTTATTAGTAATTGAATGCTATCTGGCTTTAAAGGTTCCTATAAAAAAAAATGCTATGAAACGGATTGAATACGAAACTTAGTTTCATTACAGCATCAGAAATTCTCACCCCTGGTCTTACATACACGCAGGTGACATAGCTTGATAATCAACATGTACAAAACAGAGTGCCATTAGAGATAAATTGTTCACGGGCATTGTTTTATTCTAGTGATTTAATTGCAGCAATCACCATAGGCTATTTGGTATCATTTTCATGTTGAATTACAATAATACTATCATTATGACCTTGTGGTGTATTATGTTCGTTCAAAGCAAAGTTCTATTAAATAGATGGAATTTGATTGTGATTTCAGAGTGCCATTAACGGCTGCACTGAATCTATCAAAACATATTTTTCTACTTCCAATTTCTGTATGGGATAAAAAAGAGTCCTGTGTTTCCAGGTTCGAGAGGGAAAGAACATGCCCACTGTGCAGAGCTTTGGTGAAACCTGCAGATCTCAGATCATTCGGTGATGGATCGACTAGTCTGTTTTTCCAGTTATTCTAGAAAACATCAAGTACTGTCTTGTCCGGGGAGATTTTTCTGCTTTGAAGCTTAAAACCCTTGCTCAAAGCAGCCATCTCCTTATCATGTCAACATCACAGGTAAAATCTGACCAAATCCGGCCCAGCCCAGTTCTTGGGCCACCGCTGGAAGTTAGTGTCTATGCTGTATTAAAAAGAGTTGTGTATGTAATTGGGGCCTTTGCTTTGAGGTCCAACAATATATGTACCACATCTGTCCAGTTGCCGTAAATGAAAGCTTTCCAATAAATGTTTTGTTGCCTTGCAATGCATTAAATGTATTATATTCTCATATCAAAGAGCTTCAATGATGGTTTGGATGTTTTGCAATGTTGTTACATAAAAAATTTGAGTTCTGTGCCTACTGTGATGGATGGAGAAATGAGAAACATGAGTTTGACACGGGGTATGACTTTACATGATAAGAATGGTGATGGACTAGAGATGAGAAACATGACACAGGGAATGATTTTACATGATAAGAATGGTGCTTGTTTGTCGTATTCGTTTTGCTCTGTTTAGTTTTTAGTTTTTGTGGCATATTGCAGAGCTGTATGAGGAAAGTATTGGTCACCTTTGTACAAAAATGTAGATGTACTTCATATTGCCAGAATCAGGGCAGTGCTTGGTTGATCTTTTGTTAATATTAATTGGACAATCGTCAGCACATCACATAAGTTCATTGGCTGTGGAAGCTTGCTAATGGTGAGGAAGCCATAATTTATCTATTAGATTGCCTATTTGTTCATTTGTATGGTGAGGAGAGAATGGAAGATACTCTAGGGTATGCACCCAATAATATCTCATCGAGTCCAAAGCTCCAACTCAAGAATAGAGATGTTTGCCTTTGTCTTCTTGCTCAAGCTATAACTCAGTCTGCTAGTAAAGTAGTGAAGATCTAGTGATCGACAGAAAGAAGAGTTGGACTGTCCAACTAATCTGATTTTTGAATGGTTGATTTGTTCGGTAAACTTTACAATATAAATTATTCAGATTATCAAAATAAATTTCATTGTAAACTTACGAAGATCGGATGGTATCGATGTTATTGAATTGTTAAGAGCAATGGTAAGGACCTAAAAAAATATTATCAAAAATTTTTCACTGAATATTATATATAATTTTTGATAATTTTTTTTCTACACCCAAATAAATATTATGTAAAATTTTTATTATATTTTTTTAGATCCGTAACATTTTTGATGTGTTATAAGTCCTCAAATGTCATTATTGGCAGAATTTATATGTTGCTTTCAAAGCATTTCTATTGCTTACCTTTTACATTGTGCTTTTTAGCTTGTACTTCTTCTCACTTTGTGCACTTTGAGTGCTTGTGTGATATTTGGAATGTGAGTTTTAGGGTATCTAATTCTTACTTGAATCTTAATTTAAATTTAAATTTAATTTAAAAACTTTCAAAACACTTCTTTAATTCCTAATTGAATTTTACCTGTTTTTGACCCAAATAAAATGAGACCCAATCTTGACTAAAATATTCAACAATTGTATTTATTTCATTTGAAACTTATTTATTTACTAAAATGACACTCTTGGTGTCACGACCAGCTTCCTGTACCCAAGGGTTAAGTATCGTGATGGCCAGTAACTGAGGTTATCTCCGGTCAATTCATAAACAAATCAATAAACGTAAGCAGAAGAAATATTTAAGTAAGGGTACCAAAATAATCATTGGAGCTTCCATTTTTATTACAAAATTATATTGACCAAAAGGTCGATATTTACATATAAAAATGTCATAAAAGTGCTGTGTGTGTTTATTCCGCAGCCCCGCGTCTAACACTTTCCAAAAGCTATTTCTGAATTGCATTATTTCCTGAAAATTGGTAAACAACTATAAGCACATGGCAGAGTGAGAAATATTATACCAAGTGTATAAGGGACACGAAATAACCATGGATAGTTAGTTAGGCCAAAACATTTAAGATAACTTAGTCGGAACAAATAATCTTTTAAGTAGCAAAATTGAGATTATGTAAACAAATTATTTAAGTAGCAGAACTGAAATACAGAAATTATGTACATAAATAACCATAACCACGGTACCTGTTGGCTATATATTTTGTAAAACCAAATCATAGTTTGACACGTGGCAGAATAAGGGTATTATGGGAAGATAATTCAAGTCTTCGATCCTGATCGAACACGTGACAATGAACATTGGTACTTACATGATCTGAGTAGCACTAGATCAGTAAAGAAATACAAAGTGACGTGGCTTCAACAGTTACTCAATATTCAAATTCAAATACAGGGGGAAGCTCAACTGCAAGAGATGGCGTAGTGGGGCTACTTCTAAGGCAGCATGATCATCGATCATGGAGGAGCAGTTCGACGGTTCGAAGTGCAGTTCGAAGGTCATCTTCGACAAGTATAAATAGCAGGGAAGCCCTCAGAAAAAACCCCCAGACTCAGATCATACAAACCAGTCTTTATTTCATATTTTCCTTTCCAGTCTTACATTCCTGTACTTTAAATACCTGCACTTTAATACCAGCACTGCACTTCGATTCATAGGAGTAGTTTCAAGTAGATTCAAGTAGACTGTTGCTGTAAACTCTTCGAGGCTGAGTTTGAATTATTGTAAGTGTTCATTTTAATGAAATACTTCGATTGTTCTTCACATTAACTGTTGTTTCTCTTAAATTCTCCTAAGTCAAGCACCAGTAAAAGTCCTCTTCATTGAGGCTGAAAGAACTAAAACACAATCGTCTGATAATTGGTTGGCAATTATAATTTCTGTAAGGACTGATTGATCCTTGCTGGCACGCTCACATTTACAAAATTACCCTTCGAAAAGCCAAAAAGCCAACATATATTTTTGGCACGCCCGGTGGGACTTGTTAAAATGGCTAGACGAAGACGACAAGGAGAAAATGAACGCCTGGAAGAAGGCGTAAAAGGAGAGGTAGAGATACCTAATCCAGAGGAGAATGTGTGGTAACACATCCTGTGGAGACTCCTATACTATCAGAACTTTGGTCGAACAGACCAGTACTTCTGGACAAGAACCACATGTTCATAATATTGGACGAAACCAAGGAATTGGACCATCCACCGTTACATCTACCCAGCCAACAAACCCATGGGATGGCTTGGTGGATGCTATGGACAACAATTAATGAACACAATGGAAATGTGGGCAACATCCTTTTTGGATCGAATGAATAATCACCAACCAACAAATACAAGACACACGGAGGAAATTTTAAATGTCCCTCAGCAAAGATTGGCTAGAGAAAACAGCCTATGCAAGTTAATGGACAATTTAATGGTCAGACTAGTACTCAGAACTATGAAAGACCATCGCCTCAGTCTTGGTATGAACCCATTTCAAGGCCTGTAGTAGGCCAAAATGCCCCAGTACTCAACAGTGAAGCCACACAAGGTGGTGGATCTGGCCAAGTACAGAAAATGGCATAAGAATGGTGGCAAATCCTATGTTCGAAGCCATACTGGCACTAGGGGTATAATAATCCCTTATTCGAATTTATACCCGGGGGGTTGGAAGGTTTTCCCACAAATGGAAGGGACACAATACCTGTTCCAGCACCTTTCACAGGTCCTTTCGTAGGACAGGCTCAAAGGGGTTACCCATACCCTCAACAGCAACCTGCACCACAGGGGCAACCAGTCCCAAATATACACTTTTTGGACCAAGAGGACCACAGGCACAAGTTGTCCACCAAACCCTGTGTTTGTCCCTCCGGTAGTGGCTCAGCAAGCCCAAAATATGGTCCCTAGGGACCAAATTGCTGATATTGTTAGGGAGATGTGTGGACCGATGGCTCGGGGGGTCCAGACTCCTGTATACAGAAAACCATACCCAGAGTGGGTAAATAGGGTACATGAATACCAAGAGGATTCAGAATACCAGACTTTACCCTATTCTATGGAACTGGAAATCAATCGACAGTAGAGCATATTGCCAGATTCGCTGCTCAATGTGGTGAATTCACTAATCATGATTACATAAAATTGAGATTGTTTCCAAACTCTTTAACTGGGGGAGCATTTGTATGGTATATCAACCTTACACCTGGCTCCATTCAAAATTGGCAACAAATGGAAGAGGCATTTCATGCCCAATTCTTCCAATTAGAGCCAGAAGTGTCCATGGCAGACTTGGCAAGATTGAGTCAAAGGCCTGAAGAAAAGGCTACTCAGTTCATTGCCAGATTTAAAAGGGCTCGAAATAAATGTAGAGTCATCCTTCCAGAGCCAGAATTTGTAAGATTGGCTCAAAACGGTTTAGAGTTCAGGCTTCGAAAGAAGTTTGATTCAACTGAATTCAGGGATTTGGTCGAATTAACCTATAAGGTGTCTCGATATGAAGCATTACTAGAAGAAGAACAAGATCGAAACAATGCTTCGTATAAGACATACTATAGAGATCCCAATTATGAAATCGATGCAGCAGAGATTGTGGGCAAAGAACCCGTAATCTGTGAAGCATTAATTCATAAGGACACAACCATCGACCAGCAATTTAAAAAGAAAGACTTTCACAGAAAGTACTCTTTCGACTTAACAAAAGCAGATGACATTTTTGATCATTTGCTTGCAGCCAATTTCCTTAAGTTACCGAAAGGGGTAAAACTGCCGTCTCTTGATGAACTTAAAGGAAAAGCATACTGTAAATGGCATAATTCTTGGTCTCACTCGACTAAAAACTGCATTGTTTTTCGAGACAGGATCCAAGAGCAAATCCGGAAAGGAAGTTTGAAGTTCCCAGCCAAAACAGAGAAAGCCATGGGAATTGACAGTAACCCGTTTCCAGAAGTTGGAGAAAGCGCGGCTAATGTGGTTGTACCAAACTTTCAGAATCTATCTCTGCAGGAATTGGAGAGGTCAATGTGCAAATGCATATTGCCAATCAGACAGTTGCCAAAAGGAGACTAGAAACCTGCCAGTTGTTGGACAAGGTTTCTCACATCAGAAGGAAAACTCTGATGAAGAAGTACTGGATGACGATTCCTTGGAAGCAGCTGTAATGCAGAGGATGTGTCCCAGATGCAGACTAAGCTACAAATGGTTGAAGGGGCTTCCAATTGATGGGAAGCAATACTATAGGGATGTTCAAAGACGCCCTAAGTCAACCAATGCTTATAACAAAAGGCCGTATCCGGCTAGTGATAGGCAACGGCCTTTAGTGGTTGAGCCTGCAGTAGACAGAATGCGTGATAAAGGCAAGAGGCCCTTGCATGAATCCAGGCCGCCTAACTACTACAGAATGGAGAGTAGCCATTCCGAAAGGAGATTGGAGAGGAGTTCAGGTTATGGGACTAAAGCCAGAGATTGGCCCCCCAGACCAACCTCACACAGAACAGAAAATGGCCACCTCCATCAAAGGCCAGAATCAAGCTCAAGGCATGCGATCAGAACCAAGCACTTACCTCCACGGCCAGTTTCGAAGATGGCTTCGAAGGTGGAAAAAGGTGATTCGACATCTGAATCAGTAAGCTCTTGGGTGCCTGGAGTCCCAGATTGGTTTGTAATGCAAAACAAACCTAGGGAATTGTCTGCCAGGAGAGAAGTTGGAATCACAGGAAGGATGGTCAAATCTCCTTTGGTGGCTCCGAACAACTGGGTATTGCTGAAACACCCAAAGACAAAGGAACCAAATATGGTTCCAGTTATCTCCAGATCACAAAGGAGGAAGATTCAGCGTAGGTACACCCAGTACCAGCAAGATCTGAAAGAAGGTGGAGAGAGTTCTTCACAGGACAAGATAGAAGAAAAGAAAACTTCGAAGTCAGACCATGCTCCAAAACCGACTTTACAAAGTAAAGTGGTTTGTAGCAGAGAACAATTGGCCCAAGTTCATTCTGAATTAAGGGCCAGGGAGAAGTCTAGTTTGGCAGGGCTGGAGAAGGCTCTAATGGAAAGTGATAGTGAAACGGAAGAAGATTTTGGCATGAGCCAGGAGAAGGAAATAGCAGAAGAAGGAATGTTCGAAGCCTTCATGGCTGAACAATTTCTGACTAAAGAACCTGTAGAGAAAGATCCTTCGAAGGGATCAGTTATCAATGAAATACCAGAATGCAGCATGGAGGATGCTGCTGAAGACACTGAGCAAGGTAGCCAAGAGGGAAAGAAGGTACAGCCAGCCATTCAGTTTGGCTCATTTCCCCCTGTATCAGTCAATATGGTACACATACTACCTCATGAATTCCAAGCTGAAGATGAGGATCAGGATGACCAAGACATGGATCCAATTCCTGTCTCTAGCGAGGAGTCACAAGTGAGTATGATACAAGATGCTCCTGAAATGGCTACTCCAATGGAAACTGAGTATGAAAGCGAGGAAGAGGTGAGCATCAACCTCTCATATCCTTTTGAATACCCCTCAAACTCCATGACCCAACATGTCAAGCCTTTGTACATCAAGGCTTTCTTTGATGGGATACAGCTAAACCGAGTCCTAATAGACAATGGGGCAGCGGTAAACTTATTACCGAAATCTTCCCTGAAGAAACTAGGGAAGAAGAATCCCAGGTTGATCCCAACCAGCACAACCATTGCTGGCTTTGCTGGAGATAAGCAGATGGCTTAAGGGATTCTGCCTATTAATTTGAGTGTGGGGACCAGGGATTGTATGACAGCTTTCTTCGTCATCGACAGCAATGCCAAATACAATGCCTTACTTGGGAGAGATTGGATCCACACCAACAAATGTGTGCCTTCCTCTTTGCATCAGAAGATCATGATGGCCCTGGGCAATGGAGAGACAGAGGAGATCGATGCAGATCCTCAACCTTTCATAGCCTGTGCAGACTTTGCAGAGGCCAAATTGTATATTGAGGGAGTAACACCACTCAGTATACTGAGGAAAGCTGATGGCTCAGCCGAATTACGGCTGATGAGAAGTGACACACCTGAAGCACTTAGTCCAAGAAAGTGCTGATGAAG
>JAPPVO010007156.1:0-12933 GCA_030407325.1 Camellia japonica
GTATGCATGCAATTATTGTAAACAACTATGACAACTATGCATTAGAGTTGTCACGTCAACTTTTGACTGAACAACTATGCATCAACTTGATAGGAGTTGTCACTTCGACTTTTATGAATTGCATAATTTATTGTTATTTGAAAACAAAAAGTAAAAAAATTGTGAAACAATATTTCAACAAATTAATAAATACATGAACGATTGTTTTTTTAAATTTGTCAACCACCGTATATGTCATGAAAAATATTTTAACAGTTGTTTTAATAAATAAATTAATTAATAAAATTTGTGAACAATTGACAAAATAACTGAACACAGCCTGAATTTTGACTACAATATTGCATTGAAATATACTTACAATTTGAAGTACTAAAATATTTTAATTGATTATAATTTTGTCTGAACCTAATTTATGAGCATTTCCTGTTCGATCACATGCATGCCACTGACCTTATCCAGTGCATTCGGCTGTCAGGACTCCACTTTTGTCAAGTCATGAACGAATCAAAGGCCTGTAGCATCGGCTATTGTGCCAGAAGCAGTGACTTTGTGCATTGATGCAATGATGCATGTCACTTTATGCAGTGGTGCAGTAATGCATGTGACTTTTGACTTTGCCATGCTTGTATACGTTGTGACTTTTTCCCTCACATTACGTGATGCATGTGACTTCTGCATTGCAACTTACATGCTTTGTTTTTTCTTTACATTTCAAATTCATTGAGTCACATTATTACGACTGTGAAAAGAAGCAGAAAATGCTATTATGTTGGTAAAAAAACATGATGGACGGTTGTGTAATGACAATGAAAATCGGATGACTGTGAAGTTAATTAACTGAAAATCAGAAAAAATATAGGCACCAAAGTTCCAATCGTGTTTACGTAGCAAGTGACCATTTTATTATGTTGGTGAGAAAAACAATGATAATTTATTTGACAATGCATTTTGTTTTATTTGACAATGCACTGCTCGAATATGAAGGGATTGCATTGTGATTCTGTGGCCTGCAATTATGATTTTATCTACAACCACGTCCGTGACTATATACAGGTACACAAAGTCACGGGTAATCAAAATTACATGAAATGAATAACATCAAATAATATCACGTGTATCACTTATTCCATACTGCCCTAGCACCACTATGATGTCTATAAATACCCCAGTATGATGTTTGTTGAAGTCATAACAAAAGTAATATATATACAATTACTATTATTATTTTTTTGTTATTAACAATGTCTTCAAGAGGTGCAGGAAGTTCACGCCGGCAAAGAAATCCGAAAGTGTGGCTGCTACCTCATTTACGTATGACTACAAGAGCGAAAAGTACTCGAGTCCGAAGGATTATTATGCTGGTATCCGAGCAATGGGCGTTCAGGGTAACGGAGCAAGAAGGATTGTATAATGATCTACGTAACCTTGGGGCACCGGTACCTCATCGTCGTTCATTGACCATGCCTACGAAATGTGAGTGACTATGAAAAAGCAGTTAGCAGAATTAAGAAGGAGAACAACAGAATGTTGATGCGGAGATGTCGACATTTCATGCTTCAGCTAGCCACTGAAATGGCAGAAGCAAGCAACAGAGATTTGACAATGGTTGAGCGAAATAATGTCTTAAACAATGAAAAATATCTCTCTGACTACTACATGTCAGATGAGGAATAAGAAATCAAACACCGTTATCTTTCATATGTTCGTTACTGGAGTGTAAGACAATGTTGTTGTTGGTCTAAGTACGGATGTATTTCAAGTATTTCTTTTATGAACCTGAAGTTTATGAAATAACTACATTTATAACCACATTTATGAGTTCATGACTTTCTTTATTGAATTGCAATTAGTTAATGAATGTTCTGGATTAATGAATGGATTAATGTATGTTCAATTATGTGAATACTTAAAACACATAAAATAGATCAGGCAACTCGGACAAAAGGTTCCCTTAACTGGGGCTGCTGAAATAGGGATGAATTTACAACAAATTTCAATCTCCATCGGGGAAGAAGAAAGAGTCACCTTCCAATTCTTGAAAGTTTAGTAAAAATGATGACTCTGGTAATGAATGAGGGGTTGACAGAAAAGTAAACTCGGTGAAACGAACTACCGGCTTCAATAGCACAGAAAACATAACAGGTAGGTCCGTGAATAGCTTCCCAAATGACAACAACAATTCAAATAGTCATACTTTTAAATGAAATACAAATAGTAGGTCGTAACATTGCGTAGCTAAGTGAAACACAACATTGGCTACATAAGCTTCATTTTTTCACACATTGAGTAGTCAAATCGTGGAGAGATTTGTCAGTATATGTAGATGGATTGTGAATTCATGTGACCTGGTGCACAGGCTTTGGTTTTCTCGATTTGTTGCTCGACTTTTTTATTACATTGACAACTTATCTCTTATTGACATAGGTGGGATTCCCAACTCAGAAAGTCACATGGCAACAGTGAATTCACTGATTTACCTTACTGGCAGCATACCTTTATTTTGTCCTTATATGCAGATGGATTGTCAAGTCATGTGACTTGGTGCACATGCTTTGGTTTTCTCAATTTTTTGCTCGTATTTTTTATTGTAGTGACAACTCATCTGTTATTGATAGATGTGGGATTCTCAACTCAGAAAGTCACATGGCAACAGTGAATTCACTGATTTACCTTACAGTCAGCATTGTTTTATTTTGTCTGTATATGCAGATGGATTGTCAAGCCATGTGACTTGGTGCAGAGGCTTTGGTTTTCTCAATTTTTTGCTCGTATTTTTATTGTAGTGACAACTCATCTGTTATTGATATATGTGGGATTCTCAACTCAGAAAGTCACATAGCAACAGTGAATTCACTGATTTACCTTCAGTCAGCATTGTTTTATTTTGTCTGTATATTAAGATGAATTGTCAAGTCATGTGACTTGGTGCAGAGGCTTTGGTTTTCTCAATTTTTTGCTTGTATTTTTTATTTTAGTAACAACTCATCTGTTATTGATATATGTGGGATTCTCAACTCAGAAAGTCACATGGCAACAGTGAATTCACTAATTTACCTTACAGTCAGCATACCTTTATTTTGTCCTTATATGCAGATGGATTGTCAAGTCATATGACTTGGTGTAGAGGCTTTGGTTTTCTCGATTTTTTGCTCGTATTTTTTATTGTAGTGACAACTCATCTGTTATTGATATATGTGGGATTCTCAACTCAGAAAGTCACATGGCAACAGTGAATTCACTGATTTACCTTACAGTCAACATACCTTTATTTTGTCCTTATATGCAGATGGATTGTCAAGTCATGTGACTTGGTGCACATGCTTTGGTTTTCTCAATTTTTTGCTCGACTTTTTTATTACAGTGACAACTCATCTCGTATTGATATATGTGGGATTCTCAATTCATAAAGTCACATGGCAACAGTGAATTCACTGATTTACCTTAGAGTCAGCATGCATTTATTTTGTCCGTATATACAGATGGATTGTCAAGTCACGTGACTTCGACCACATTATTTGCTTTTCTCTGTTTTTTCAATCTATTGACGACTCATACCTTGTTCATATATGTGGGATTGTCATGCAGAGGCATCTTTTTAAAGTCGTTCATAACCAACTATATAAACGAGTAAAGGTGAAGACACAACCTTACAGCTCATTTCGCCCTACGAAATTATCATTTATTTGCTTTAAAAAATTAGCATGGCTACATGGTTCATGGGAGGGAGTGGGAATCGCAGAGGTGGTAGGAACTTGCAAAGGGGTGAAAGTTCATGACGAGGAGGGGGAAGGGGAAGTGGCGATGCTGAAGATGAAACACCATTTCCTTTGTTAGATGCCTCTTGTGCTTATCATGATAGGTTTGGGAAGCGACATTTTGTCATGCCCAAGTACTATCGAGATCTGTGGTTTGGTGGAGGATCCATCAGAGAATCAAACAGGATATGGTTATGCAAATGCTAGACTTCTGAAGTGGCCGCACTATTTATAGAGCGAGTGCAAAATGAAAGATTATGTCGGGAAAGACGACTGAAGGTGCCAAAAGCACGTTCTGTTGAGATCCAAAAGGAAGATCTGAAAATGTTGATCGACTATGTCAAAGACTACAACGTGAGATTTCTCAAATGGCCGTAGGTTGGCCCGCGATATGCAGCTACTCATAGTTAAGAAGGATGCCCAGAAGAACAGAACAGAACCAGATGTTGCGGCTATCAAGGGTATCATGGAGGATCCTGAACTTGTCTCTGACATGAGCTTTCGGATTGTTCAGACTCGGAGCCACCTGCCGATTTAAGCGCGAATTAGGTGTTATGTTATGTTTATGCTTAAGTCTATGTTTATGTATTGTGTCTGTCAAATGTTACGGCTATTAATATGCAATATTAGGTCATGAATCAAGTGTTTGACTGTGTAACTGTTATGTTTATGTATTGTGTGTTCAGTTCAGGGTGTCCAGGATGTATGTAATGTGTGTTCAGTTCATGGTGTCCAGAATGTATTTTTGTGGGAGAATTATGTCTGTACTACCTATGTAACTGAAAACTATTACATTTGCAACTTCAGTTATGTTGTTTTCATGCCTATATGAGTATTTAGTAAAGTACTGACTTCGGCAATATTATGTATTAAGTATTATTACAAAAATGTTGACAAAATTTATTTTAGGAGCTCTCGCTGTGGCCTTCGTCTTCTTGGCCTACTCCGCGGTGGTCTTCGCGTCTCACCCTTCGTCGTTGCTCGTCGAGCTGCACAGTGTGTGGGTGTGCTTCGACTGTAGAGCATGCATATCACATTCTAACCCATAACAAAGACGAAACAAAAAAATAAATTTTCTAAATGAAAACGGGTACAAAACGTTTTTACTAAACTAGTTTTCTGAATTACATTCTCACCTTCTAACCCAAAACAAAGACAAAAGAATAAATATATGTATGTTTAAATGAAAACGGCTTTCGTAAAGCCAAAATAATTTTCTAAATAAAACCTTCTAACTCAAAAAAGACAAAAGAATAAATATATATGTATGTTTAAATGAAAACGGCTTTCGTAAAGCCAAAATAATTTTCTAAATAAAACCTTCTAACCCAAAACAAAGACAAAAGAATAAATATATGTATGTTTAAATGAAAACGGCTTTCGTAAAGCCAAAATAATTTTCTAAATAACACCTTCTAACCCAAAACAAAGACAAAAGAAAAAAAAAAATTACATGAAAACGATTTTAGTAAAGCCAAAAAAAAATTATTAATTACATTATCACCTTTTAAACAAAACAAACACAAAACAATAAACAAAAAAAAATTTACATGAAAACAACTTCAGTAAAGACGAAAAAAAAAATTGAATTACATTTTCTAAATCAAAACAAAGACAAAAGAAAAAATAAAAAATTTAACATGACAACGGCTTCAGTAAAGCAAAATAAATGAACATGATTGGCTTAATAATATCTAAATGAATATGATTTTAAAATTATATATGAAAAATAGTATGTAAAATTAATTATGAAAAGAGGTTTTTTTCATATTATGTAAAATTTATGAATTACACATTCTAAATCAAAACAAAAACAAGAAAAAAAAAAATTTTAATATGACAATGGCTTTAGTAAAGCCAATTTCAATTTTATAGAGTGTAAACATGTGGCCTTTTATGTTTTTTCTTTTGTTTTTATTGTAAATAGCGTTTATTTCCAAAAAATTTTCTGTTAAAAATGCTATTAGAAATAGCGTTTTCTTAGCGCTATTAGAAATAGCGTTTTCTTCCAAAAAAAATTTCTGTTAAAAGCGCTATTAGCAATAGCGTTTTCCTGGGAAAAAAGTTTTGTGTTAAAAGCGCTGTTCTCAACAGCGTTTTCTTCTGGAAAAAAATTCACGCTATAAGCGCTATTTGTAATAGCGAGTTCTTAATCAAAATCGCTATTTGTAATAGCGATTTTCCTGTTCATCTAATTTTGCGCTCCTAACAGTAAAAGCGCGAATCGAAATGGCGCTTTAACTTAGTTTTGGAATTCCGTCAGAAGTTGGCCTAGTTTGGGAAATACAATGCAAAAAAGGCTTATTTTGGGAAAAGCCTCATCGATGAATCAGGGAAAGGGTTCGTTTGGAAACCAGCTTTAATTTGCCTCTGTTTGGGAAGAGGTTTTTGGGTTTTTTTTTTTTTAAAAAAAAAAAAAAATAGTTACCAAAAATAAAATAGGATTTTTCACTTAATAAGATAAAATATCACATGTAACCCATAATCATTACATTCTTTCTCCCACAAAAAAGTCAAAAAAATCAAAAAAGTCAAAAAATCCTTCCCAAATCATGCTTTTTAGCATCAGGCTAAAATAACCAAAAAAATCAAAAAGCCAAGCCACTTCCCAAACGACACATCAATCCTAGTTTGGGAAAGGCTAGAAATTGTTTTTTTGCGTTAAAATTTATAAAAAGACAAAATAGACTATAATAGCTAATAAGGTAAAATGTCACATTAAATTCATAATCATTTCACTTTTTCTCTTACAAACATCACATCCAACTATAAAAAAATTTAACCATGTTTCCAAATATAAAAATTTTAGCCTACTAAAATAGCTAAAAACTAAAATAACCTACTAAAATAACCAACTTCCCAAACAAGGCCAAAAATGACTCACAGGTTCGGTTAAATTATAGATTTACAAAAACTTTTTTGTTATAATTTTTTATTTAATAAATTAATTAAAAATAAATATTTTAAATATTTTTTTATATAATAATAAAATTATAAATTATTATTTAAAACAAATTTCAGACATTAGTAAAAATAATTAATTGATTCATAATTTATTAATTAAAAGGGATATATGTCATGAAATTAGAAATTTCAAGAATCGGGTGTAACTAGTTTTTCGCTTAAATAAATCAAATAGAAGCATTTTACAAGCCATATCCAATCTACAAGAGTCTAAGATGCACGACTACGGATACAAACACGATAACATGCAAATTTTCAAAAAATATGGGACACAACACTCCTCAAAATGTATAATTTTATTTATTTATTATATGACATGAAATTAAAAAAAAAAACATTGAAAAGTGTTTAAAAAAATACAAAATAACATCAACAACTATTTTAAAAATATATATACAACCAACCATCATCTATTCGTCAATATTTTAGCACTTTACCTAATAAAATAAATTCAGCAATTTCAATAAATTTATATTTTCTTCAAATAAAATTAATTTGTTCTATGAATGTTTAGGAAAAGAAGCTAAAGGCGAATATTGAAAAATATAGGGGTAGCAAATTTTGTTCACTTCTTTAGTGGCTGACCTCATAAAAAAGGAGGGAAATTTAAATTCAACAAATATATAATTTAAAATAAACAAGAGAGAAAGGGGAAAAATAAGAGAAGAGAGAGAAACGAAAAAAACAAAGAGAGAAAGCAAGAAGGGGAAAAAGAAGGAAAAAAAGAAAAAGAAAGCGAAGCAGAGAATAATGAAGAGAGAGAAAGAAAATAAGAGAAATAGAGAGAAATCTACCTACAATTGCTTCAATAGGGCCTTTAAGTGCTTCAATAGCTTCGCCTAGGGTTTCAGAGTGAGCGGCTTCCTCTCTCTCTCTCTCTCTCTCTCTCTCTCTCTCTCTCTCTGTAGTGCCCCAAATGAACGTGTCTCTCAGGTGTCTAAGCATGTCCGCAAAGTGTCTAGCAGGGAAAAAATAAAATAAAATTTATGGACACGTTAGACAGAGTGTCTGACACTTGTCCATCGCCTGTCCATCATGTGTCAGATACCCATACGTTGCATGTGGAGAGATGTTTGTACTTTATAAACAAAAGTTATTGGTGTGCTACAGCTCTTTCATTAATGCTCTTTCTAAGAAATGCTTTAATTTGAAAACTATATGAATTGTGCTCATAATTCTAGATGGTTTTTCTTGCATTAAGATTGCATGGGGAAAAAATGAGAATAATTTAGAATTTTAAATTCAATGTCCTTGAACTTGAATAGAAGTGCCCCACGTTTCAAAATGTGCATAGTAAAACACAAAGAGCTAGGGGATAAGCATATTCCAAATAACTATGCCACAACATCTATACTTCATTTTGCATTCATGTTCCATCATATACCATCATATATGTACTACCACCTATGCAGATGTGAATGTTCAAGAGATTTCTCAACCAAGCTTCTCACTTGGGTTGCAATCTTTTAATGCCTCTGTTACATCTTCACTTGTACAGTAAGTGTAACTCAGCCCATCTGAGATTATCTCACCTTTTAGACTAGATTCTGGTTCATCTTATACTATAACATCTAGCTCTTCCATATTGGTTGGATGTTTAAAACTTTTTCTCCTACTTCTAGTTATACAGATCTATAAAGACCCACAAACACAAATTCGAATAGAATTACATGTCCCCCACCTCACTCAGAATTTTGTATATAGAGTTTTTAATGTCACATTGTCAACTAGCTAGTGGTTACAAATAAAAGTGACCTTTTTACATTTATATGCAACCGAAAGCACACCAATGATGCTAAATGTAGATATTGCGGTTGCGAATAATTAGTGACGATTGCCCCTTATTGCTAATATTTTTTGCCACCCTATATGTAGCACTTGTGCATTTTAAGGCTTTTGGTAAATGTATTTGGACCCTTCATTCTATTTTGGGAACCTTTGGTGTGTTTGTTGGAAGTCCCACATCGGTTGGGAACCTTTGGTGTGTTTGTTGGAAGTCCCACATCGGTTACAAGACACATTTTAAGGTGGACAAACTTCTATATATAGGTGCAAGTGTATAGGGTTAGCTTATCAACTTCTATGGTTCTTTCTTGGTTTAATGAGCCATTACGAACCGAGCTTGAGTTATAAATTTTAGTTGCGCCGAGCTGGATTTTGGCCATAGTTCCATTGGGATTTTGGCCATAGTTCCTTCGCCAAAGTTTGTTATTTCTCGAGGGCTTTGTGGTGTAGATCGAGTTTCAACTCTTTTCATCTTCTCCGTTTGAGCTTCGAATTTGAGGTAGGGATAACCTACTCCTCTTTATGAGCTTTGTCTTTAAACTTTAGCATTTTGATATGTTGGGGGTTGTGTGCAATTTTGGGAAAGTTTAGGGCTTTGTGCAATTTTACAAAAGTTGGGGTTTTATTTATAATAACCCTATATGCATGTTTAGCATAGAGAAATGTTAGAATTGGGAATGTATGGGATTAAAGGGTAGTTGAATTATTTATCGCTCACCTAATTGAAATGTTGATATATTATCCATGTTGTGCATTTATTTTCTGTTTAGAAATAACTGCTTTGGGCTATCGGTAGAGGATAGTCTTGATTGTTGTAGACAATGCATGATGATTAGGCAAACGAAAACTAATCAATGGAATGTGTCATAGAGTATGATGGTTGATAGAATACATTAACTTTATGTATTGATTGATGTGTATATGATATGTATTTATATGCATGGTATTATATGGAGGAGATAGGGATGTACTCCACGGTTTAGGGGAAGATAGGGGATGGACTCCTAAACCGGATTTGTGTCGGAGGAGATAAGGGATGTACTCTACGGTTTAGGGGAAGATAGGGGATGGACCTCTAACCGGGTGTTGTGTGGGAGGAGATAGGGGATGGACTCCGTAGATACAGCTCATATGTTTATCTTGGGAAGTGTGATATAGTTCTTATACTTATCAGTGGAAGTGTTGAATAGCTCATATGCTTATCTGTTGATGTGTTAATATAGCTAGTATGCTTATCTATTGTGAAATGAGGAAATGTTTAATATGAGTTACTGTCTCATAACGGTTATTTGGTCAGGTTCTGAACCATGGTTATGAATTGAGAATTGAAAAGGAATAAAAAAAATGAAACTGTAATGTGTTATGAAAGAGTGTAAAAGTGTTAACCATCTATCAAACTGTTAATCTTTTAGTCATTGTTCATAGCTGGTTTAGTGTATTTCTACTGGGCTGTTAGCTCACCCTATACGGGAATATCATTTTCAGGTACAGGTAGCATGCCACCTCCAAGGGTATAGCTTGGGAGGCTTAAGGCGGGCATACTTTATTGTCTTTCTTTCTTTTGATGTATTACATGTGAATTCAAGCCATGGGCTTAATGTGTAATTGAGTTAGCTCTCTTTTGTAATCAAGTGTTAACTTGGAAAGTTGTAAGCCCGTAGGGCATTTATTTGTTGTTAACATGTAATACTTTTCGTAATGAACTACTCTGATGAATAGAAGGATGTTGATCTTTTATATATCAATGCATGTCAATAATGTGGGTTTAATGTTATTATTTTGAGGGCGTGACAACTTGGTATCAGAGCGTACCGGGTTCGAATACTTTGGGTACGTGGGAAGTGATTAGGATCACAATGGGTTTGTCTCGCTTGATAGAGACTTCTGTGTAGTGTCATATGCTATGTGTTTAATTGATAACATGCTTATGTGATTATGTGGGTATGGGATTTAATTTCTAGGATGTTGATTGGATCCTTGGGTTTCTGTGAGTCTTGTTAGAAAAGCACTTGATCAATGCTGTTTCTAACCGGAACTCTAGTAACGCCTCGGGACCATCATTATCCGGAAAGGAAATTCGTAAGTGCATATGTGTTTATATGCTTACATGGAGTGAATTAAAGTTGTCCATGCATTAGGACGTGAGTGTTTAGTTTCGACACGTTTATGAATATGCTAATGTTCTTCTTCGTTTCCTTATTAGGATGTCAGGATGGGGAGAGGACGTGGTAGGCGTGGTAGACCTGGGAGGCAGGAGGTGCCTATATCGGATAAGATTCCGGCAGTACAGGAGGGAGTTGGCCAGGCCAATTTGGCCGAACCAGCGGGTCAGCAGGCTATGGGCGCTTTAGCTCGAGAAATGGTAGGGCTTTGAGGGAGTCTATGAATTTGTTGAGGGCGGAGAATCAAGCCCGAGAGAACACCGTGGAGTCAAGGTCTAGTTTTCTTACTCGGGAATTTTTGCGGGCCAAACCAGACGAATTCCATGGTGGCCCCGAGCCCAAGAAAGCAAATGAGTGGCTCGAGCAAACAGTGAAGACATTCGAGATGCTTCACATCGAGGATAGTGAACTAAGAGTGACCCTAGCTAGTTACTACTTAAAAGGGGATGCGGGTCAGTGGTGGAAGTATGCCAAAAGTAGAGTGGAGCCAACGTGGGAAGCCTTTGTAGTTTCTTTCCAAGATAAGTATTTACCTCCCGCTGCTAGGGAGAGATTGAGGCAAGAGTTCAAAGACCTCAAACAGCTCGACATGACGGTGGTCGAGTTTGAGGCAGTTTTCTCTAGTTTATCTAGATTTGCACTGGAGTTGGTGGCAACGGAAGAGCGCCGTTGCATTGAATTTGAGAACAGATTGAAAAATAAAATTTTCTTTAAAATTGTTGGGATAATGATTCGAAACTATGACCGCCTTGTAGAGTCGGCGGCATACGTAGAGGTGTCTGTGCAAGCTGAGGAGGAGAGGCTTCGGAGTTCGAGGTCTAGGGCCAAGAATCTCAAGGAGACTATAGATAGAATAAGAAGAGCAGGGGTAACTTTTCATCCCAATCCCAACCACATCAGTCTCGATCGACTTTCCGGTACTAAGTGTAGGCTCCGGGAGAGGTAGTCAGGGAGGCTTGACTTGTTTTGCATGTGGCCAGCTGGGTCACAAGGCTTCGGTTTGCCCACAGAAGGGCGGAGGACAGAGAGCAGCGTCATCTTCGGTTCGATCTCAGAGCCAGAGTCAGGTAGCGTACGGAATGCCGTCTTCGAAATATCCTCCTCCCTGACCCTCAACTGGTGGTAACCCGATCTCAAGTCTATCTTAGAGAAACAACGGGAACCCTTCAACTGATCAAACAAATCATCTATACGGGGCATAGGATACTTATTCTTAACCGTAGCCCGATTCAACTTCCGGTAGTCGATACACAATCTCAAGGCACCATCTTTCTTTTTAGCAAAGAGGGCCGGTGCTCCCCATGGCGAAACACTAGGGCGAATGAAGCCCTTATCTAACATTTCCTGGAGCTGAACTTTCAACTCAACCAACTCTGCTGGGGCAAAACGGTAAGGTGCCATAGAAATCGGCGCCGTGCCGGGCACTAGATCAATAGAGAACTCAATCTCTCGATGAGGTGGCAAATCAACAAGATCCTCGGGAAAGACGTCCGAGTACTCACAAACTACCCTCGGCAATACAATCTGGGTCTCATCACACTCGCCACTCCAAAGCTAGCAAGTAGACCTAAGCTCACTCCGCCCTCGCGGATCATACCCGGTGGCAAAACACTACCAACCCGGTCCCCAAGAAATGGAAACACTCCCCGCTCACGGTACAACAATGACCCCTCTGTGCGGTAGCAATCAATAACTGCCCGGTATGACGATAACCAGTCCATACCTAAAATAACATCAAAGCCCTTCATGGGCATAACCACAAAGGAAACGGAAAGCCTATGATCGGCGACCTCTATATCACAACCTCTACATCCGTGTTTCAAAATCAACTCACCCCCGATAGGTGACACAACACAAATAGGAGATGCCAATAGTGCTAACTCCAACTCTAACACAGATGCAAATGCAGCAGATACAAAAGAATGAGATGCGCCCTATCAATCAACACACTAGCAACCGAATTGCAAAACAGAAAGGTACCTCTCACAACTGACGGAGCCGGTACTAGATCTACTGCGCGGTAACAGCATACACGCGCCCTGCAGTCCCCTGATCCACTTGCTCACCTCTAGGAGCATAAGACTGCTGCACAGACTGGGACGATGAAGCCCCCTGATTGGCCCTCGAGGCCTGAACTGACTGAGCTGGCTGATGACTCTGAGTCTGCCTCAAACCAGATGCACCAGATGTGCCACTCAACTGCGGGCAAAACCTCTTCATGTGCCCTGCCTGACCACACTGATAACACGAGAACTGCTGGTCTCTAC
>JAPPVO010007158.1:0-10055 GCA_030407325.1 Camellia japonica
AAGTTTACATCGAGGTTTTGGCAAAGCCTACAGACTGCATTGGGTACTGAATTGAGAATGAGTAGTGCCTATCATCCTCAGACAGATGGACAGTCAGAAAGGACCATCCAAACTCTGGAGGATTTATTGAGAATGTGTCCTTGATTTTCAGGGAAACTGGGAAAGTCATTTGCCATTGGCTGAATTCGCCTACAACAACAGTTACCATTCAAGTATTGGTATGGTGCCTTTCGAGGCATTGTATGGCAGAAAATGTAGATCTCCGATCTGCTGGGCAGAAGTTGGAGATGGGCCTTTGCTTGGGCCCGAGATTGTGTATGAAACGACTGAAAAAGTGAAACTGATTCAACAGAGACTGAAAACTGCACAGAGCCGACAGAAAAGTTATGCAGATGTTAGAAGACGAGACCGAGAATATGAAGTGGGTGATCACGTGTTTGTGAAAGTGACACCAATGAAAGGCCAGACTCGTTTTGGAGTCAAAGGCAAGTTAGCGCCGAGATATGTCGGGCGTATGAGGTTATTGAGAAAATCAATCCGGTGGCGTATCAAGTTGCGCTTCCTCTTGAAATGGAGCATATGCACAACGTCTTCCACATCTCTATGTTGAGAGATTATCTCCGAGATCCTTTCCATGTGATTGAGCCTACTCGGATAGTGTTGAGTGATGACTACACTTACGAGGAACGGCCTATACAGATTGTAAATAGACGGATCAAGAAACTGAGGAACAAGGAGATCCCGTTAGTAAAAGTAGACTGGCAAAACCATGGTGGCGTGTATGCCACGTGGGAAAGGAAAGATGACATGGCTAAGAGATATCCTGATTTGTTCCCACTGAATCCTGTTTTTTTCCAGAATGAAGGTAACTCGAGTTTAGAGGACTGAACTCTTTATAAGGAGGGGAGACTGTAATAACCCTCGTTACTGATCACTGATTAATACCGATTACTGCTAAATTAAGATCGATTATGGAAAGTAAATGAACTGATTGAATTACTGAACTGACTGACTGGAAACTAGAACTGAATTGACTGAGTTTATATGTGTTATATTGCATTCTATCTGTTTGAGTGTTTTATCTGTTCAGTTTTTCTGTGTTTAAACTGTTAATTGAAGGCCTTATCGGCGGCCGAATTCAAAATTGATTGATGTTCCATGATCAGTAGAATTTATGTGATTTTATGGTATATTTATTGAAAAATTGATTTAGTATGATTAAATTAGGTTAAATGGTACCAAATTATATGAATTAGACTTATTTACTTAATTGCCATGTAGTGGCCCACTACCTTAAATCTTGTGAGCTTCATTACACCTTATACAAAACATTTCATCAGCCCATTTGTTGCCTCACCACCAATTTAGAGAGAGAGGAAGGGAGAGACTTGAATTCACTTGTAGATTGCTTGGAAATTGAAGGGTTTGAAGTATAGATTGCATAGTTAAGCTTATTCATCTTGCATACAAGACTTAAGGTAGAAATCCATCTCCTTGATTGTGCATTTATGTTGATTCTTGCATGATTTAGAGCTAAGTTGAAGTCTAGAGCCAATTTATGGCTTGTAATGTTGTATTGTGGCTCATTTCATGCATGCATGTGTGTATTGATGAATTTTGAGTTGATTTCATGGCAAATTGTCACATGCATGTTCATAATTAAGCTTAAGTCCATGTTTTCAACTTGTTTTGAAAAGAATGAGCTCATTAGAGCATGTTTTGGAAGTTTTGAAATGGTT
Organism: Camellia japonica; assembly: GCA_030407325.1. Lineage (NCBI taxonomy): Eukaryota > Viridiplantae > Streptophyta > Magnoliopsida > Ericales > Theaceae > Camellia > Camellia japonica. The sequence continues at coordinate 1,740 of JAPPVO010007158.1, forward strand.
TGAATTCTTGCATGATCTTCATGTTCACGAAAATGGGTTTGAATTTGGATTTAATTGATTCACTCTTGGGCTTTAAATTCACAAATTGAGCTTTGAAACTTGTTGTATATTGAGTTTGGATGTGTTTTCCAGAATTTGGGCCCAAGAGGTCGAATTTTGAGCTTAGGAATGCTTGGTTTGAGCTTGGGAGGCAAATCTGGAAATTTCAGAATTTGGCTTCTACGCTCGAGCGAAGGATTCTACGCTCGAGCGACCATCGTTTCTTCTGAGCTCCGCTCGAGCGAGGGAATGGTGGCTCGAGCGTAAATTTCAAGCTCTCAGCATCTTGGTGCGCGCAGGCGTACGCTCGAGCGAAGGGACCTACGCTCGAGCGAAGAGCTGTGTCTCACGCTCGAGCGAGCATCGAGCGTAAAATCTAAGCATCCAGCATTTTTACTGTAGCACGCAGTCCGCTCGAGCGACGGAATCCACGCTCGAGCGAAGCTCCTTTGTCTGCATGTCCGCTCGAGCGAGACCCCTGTTTTCAGCAAATTTTGTAAAGTGTTTTCTAGTGCATCTTTGCATTCTCTTTCCATCCTAGGCATTCCTAGGCCTAGTTTAAGGCATCTTAAAGAGGATATAGATGTAGAACCACACCGAGGCAAATTAGGGATTAAGTTATTATCTTTCCCAACTGTGTAGCTTAGTGTGTATTCAATCTGTAAATTGTGTAGGGTTGGCTTTCCGAGGAGACGCTCTAGTTCACTATAGCCCAGAACTCTGTGAGTAACAATTGTGTAAAGATATGTTCAAAATGATTATTTTCTGAACACTGAATTGAACTATTTACTAAACTGATATTGATTACTGAATGGATGTATGTCCTTTATTTCTGAACTGTACTGTGGCATCCTTAGCTCCTACTGTTTACTGTTACTGTTACAGAGATCTCTGTCGGTTCCCTTGTGGAACCACTACTGTTTACTGATTGATGGCCATCATTACTGTTCGGTCTTTTAAGACCTACTGTCACTGTTATGCTAATGGATGTACCACATATGACTGTTTACTGTATTGGACAACTGATGTACTGATTAAATTGAACTGTTTTCATTACTGTAAGGACATTCATTCTAAACCTCTTTACGCATTATGTTATTCACTGGGCTTTAGCTCACTGCTCATATACATATGTAGGTGTACAGGCACCGGATCAAAGCTAGAAGCGTTGGGGTAGATTCCCAGTTTTGTCAAGCCAACCAATGTGCCTCACTGCGAGGTTCCGAGCCTGCCAAGCTTAGGCTATGGGGGTGTTTTAGTATTCCCCCCTTACTGTACTGTTTTGTTTACTGTATAGACTGTATAGACCGTACTGTACTGGTTATTTGGGACTTGATCCCTGTCCTGAATGTTTGTAAATGTTTTGCACATTGTTCTGTACCGTATATATATGTGAATGTATGAAAAATCTTTTTGGATACAGACTGTCACAGCTCATTGGACATTATTTATTTACTGTATTGGCTTCCGCCATGCCCCTGTACTCTGTTATACTGTCTTACTGTTAAGCAGGCCTTCGGTAATCTCGGATTACTGGCCGGTTACGGTGCTAAACCATAGGGGCAGGTTTGGGTCGTGACATTTATAAAAAACCCTGCTTGTGTTGTTAGCACCTTGAATTTGAGAGCTGTTCTTACTATTTTTGACAGTTGTGCATGCAAGTGTTCTCGTTTCCTGTTTTCATGCATGTTAGATATTAATTTAACAACCTTTCTTTGCATACAAACGAATTGTAAGGGGAAAGTTGATGACGGTGAAGTGTTAGATGCAATGAAATTTAGGGGAAAAAAAGGATGCAAAATTTTCTATGAAGTTTAACATAAAGCTGTTTTGGATATTTTGACTGATTACTAATGCAACCATACATTTGAATATTTTCCTTACTCTGTCCAATATAAGGCTTCAATTTAGCTTCCATCTTTTTCATTATTTTTGTTTTTTAAGGCCCACTTACAGGAATCAGATTTTGTGAAATGGGGTTTTTTTGACCAGTAAATAAGAAATTAGGGCTGTTTTGTTTTTTTCCAGGTCTGTTAGCAAGATACAAATGAATGAGCACTCATCAAAAGTCAATTTGTTTTTACCTTGCGAATATCTGGAGTAAATGAGGTACACTTTGAATTTTGTTTGTTTCCATAGAAAATTTCATTTCCCTCTAATATGCACATTCCATATGCTGATTTACTTCACTTGTTAGAACACCGAGCAACAAGTACAGGGTGTGTTGAACCTCATTGATCTGGCTGGCAGTGAAAGACTCTTAAGGAGTGGTGCAACTGGGGACCAACTGAAAGAGACTCAGGTCTCTGTCTCTGTCTCTGTCTCGCTCTTGCCCTCTATAATAACTAAAAAAAAGAGTATTTCTTTACAAATTATTTTTATTCTTTTGATTTGGTTAGATGTGTTTATTGTTTTGTTTTGTGTATTTTATTTATTTATTTATTTTAAGGAGCAGCAGGATTGGATAATTATGAAATTTGATTCATCTTTTATTTATTTATTTTTTTTTTTCGATCACAAAGTTATTGTAATGATAATGATTGATAAATGATAACATGATTAACCTACTCTGCATCTGTTTTACAAAACACTCATAGGTTGTTAGCATTGCCTTGAATCACACCAATCTTTTGTAAAAAAGTGACAGTTTTGAGCTTCTGCTTCCAAGCTAACCACACAAAGGTTTAGCTCTAGGAGGGGATACATTATGCCATATCATGTTGGCAATAACTCCAAAATCATTTGGTTGTATATTGTTTTCACACCATATGTACATTGAGAATACACTGAAGCACCCAGAATTTTCTGCCATCCACCTTAAATCGTCATCCTTATCATCTCTAAGAGCATAGGCATTGGTTATCAGATTAACAAGTCTAGCAACCTGTTCTTTTTCCAATCTTTAGCTCTCTTGTAAACCCCCTCATCCCACTCTAACAAACCCTTTTGAGTTCAAGGACTTCCTTAATAGATCTCTACCTATCAAGTCAAATTCTAAAAAGTCTAGGGAACACTTCCTTTAAACAACTAGCCCTAATCCACCTGTCCTTCCAGAACAGAGTCCTAGCCCCATATTCCCAATCAATATGTGAGTATTGCTAACATAGAAATTATGAAGATCAGGTTTAGAAACTACCACTGCTAGTATATCCTTCCAGATTGTAGATTGAACATAGGATACTATTTATTTATTTATTTATTTTTATTTTTATTTTTTGAGAAAATTGTTGTCCATTTTTTATTATGATAAGATTAAAGCCATTCCATTCATTGCTTCTAGCATGTCCAAAACTTCTCTACTTTGAAAGGTTCATGAACAACTTGAATATAGAATGATTAACATCTTCTATTCTGATCTATGTTGCACGGACACGGACACGGACACGGACACGGACAGGAAAAAATACTTGTCCAGCAATTTAAAAATAGATTTCACCATCAATCTTGTAATATCTTGCTTGTCCATATATTTTCTATGCCTGATTCTATATTTGATTTCTATGCTACTACACTCATTGGCCCACATATGACCTTGACAGTAGGCCTAATAATCTTTAAATGGTTTGTTTTACTTCACCCATATTTGCTACAGAACATTGTTTTGTTTTTGTTTTTGCTAATAATTTTTGGATATATATCAGGTGGGACTGCAAGTTATTTACTAGGAATGAGTGGACGTATTGCAGCTCAAGCAGATGAAGCAAGCAACCCAATCAATGTGAAGAATCTATCTTTGGGTTGGATGATTGGTTTTCTCTTTCTTGTCAGCTTTGTTGGTCTCTTGTCAATTGTCCCCCTTAGAAAGGTATAATGATAATAGATTATTACAACAAACCAATTTTAATTTTAATAATATATTTTATTCAAAAGCTTTTTAATTTGTAATTTTTTTTGAATTGTTTTTCCTCTCCTCAGATGATGATACTCAAGTACAAGTTAACATACCCTAGTGGAACTGCAACTGCCTACCTCATCAACAGCTTTCACACTCCTAAAGGAGCCAAACTAGCCAAGTAATTAATACTATCTCTTACCCTAATCTTATTTAATGTATCTATTTAAAACTAAAATTGCTATTATTTACCACACAATGTAACTATTTAGAACAAAAACTGATATTACTTACCACTTGGCCCTTAGTGCCTCATGAAGCATTAAGTTTGAGATTCAACTCCATTGAAAAAATTATTAGATAGTCTTGGAGCATCACATGGTAATATTCCTACCAATTATCAAATGTCATATCCCTCGTTGTTCTCCTATTACCAAACACCAAATTATAGGCTCCATTCATTCTACCAATCACAATATTCCTGGACACTACCTAGCCATGCCCCAAGACCACCACATAACTTCTCCTCCCATTGAGTGCTATCAATTGCTCAGGGACTATGCCTGTGAGCATAGTCAAAGATTTTCCTGACTCGCATGGAAGGAAATGCTTTGCGTGAGTCTTGAGATTAGTCGAGTACACCCAATGAATACTTTGACCCTTCTATGGATAATGTAGGAAAAAAGAGAAGAAATATTTATACCACACTTTTTCTAACAAAAACAATTGACTTCTAACATTTAGGTTTATTCATATTCTTGATCTACAATTTTTCCTTTTACTTTTATCTTTTTTTAAAATTTTAAGTTGTGAGGGCTGGTGGGGGAAAATTATTAGAATTAGCATCTTGTTTATTTATTTTTTTAAATTTTTTTGGGAGCTAATGAGTTAATTAATTTGGATGCAGGAAACAAGTAATGATGCTATTCTATTCCTTCTGTGGTAGTTTTACTAATGCACTTTTTCAATGGTTCTTTGCTGCTGCTGATGGCTGTGGATTTAGTAACTTTCCCACCTTTGGTCTCAAAGCCTTTAGCCAAAGGTTAGCTTTTTCTCAACTTTTCCTAATAATCATTTTATTATTTATTACTTACTGCTTGTTTAAGTAATATTAGTGAAAGGAAAATGATTTGAAAATGAATGATATTTTTGAATTTATGAGAATCATATATAAAAACTATGTTTATGTATCATTATTCTTATTGAAATTAGTGATAGGAGGATGGAATGTGCTTTGGGATGGAAGGCTTTATACCTTTTTGATATTGGCACACCATAACCTAATGTCTTCAAACTTAACCATGCCCAATTTGATGTTATTCAGTTGTTTTATGAATACCGAAAATTTTCATAAAAATGTATTTATGACTCATCATTTGTCTCAAATCTGTATTTGTCTAACATGTGTAATTAGATATTTACCCATAAAGTGTATTAAGTAATTTGAGTTAATAAGGCCTGTTAATACCAAGGTGCCTAATTATTGCAAAAAATTATTATAGTAATTTTTTCTTTGATAAGTAACAACAGTAAAATGAGTAACACAAGTATATAGGAAAATAGAAACTAACCACTACCACACCACCACCACCACCACCACCACCTAATAGCATAAACTTCATATGCAAAAGAAAGGATTCAAAACAATAGATAAACAACAGTGACTGGTGTGAACTTCAACATAAAGAAAACAGGCAACATAGCATACAAATTTTATCGTTTTACATGTAGTTGATGACATTAACAGCTGTCATTAAGCCACCTTGTTCTGAATTGATTCCCAAGGATGTGTGCTTTGCTCTGAAACTTGATTGATTTTAGGATTTGATTGTGTGTGTTTATTGAGGAAGAAAAATAGAAAATGAATAAGAGAGCATGATTCTTCCTGTAACAAAATATCTCTGATAAATTACAACATTAATAAGTTGCCCATCAGTTCCAAATTTTTTTATATTATTGGTTTTACTTATGTCAAATAGAATATTGAAATGTAGAAGTTGGAGAAAAGATGAGAGCATCTGCAATGGAGTGGCTAAAAATGTGTTTTATTGAGAATCTATTTGACGTGGTTGTGATTCATGTGATGATTGTCAACACTTATACTATGCTCCTTGTGGCAGGTTCTGATGAACTTAACAAATGACAATCCTGTGTTCTGTTAGCAAATTGTTGCCTGTGGAGGACTGGGGAAACCTTGTCTTCATTGATTGCTGGCCACTTTCCATCATTCAGTTCATCTTTGTCTCCCTTCAGCGATATAAGAAATGATACTTGTTGTCCAAGTCTTAAGACATTTGAAAGGGTGTGATCGGTAGGACTTTATCTTTTAAGACTAGAACAATCTCTACAAATAGTTAGTTTATTCATATGCTTTTAGCAGTTTCTGAATTAATTTTTGTTTTCATTTTTCAGGTTAGAAATTCTTGGAGAGATGCAAAATATGGTCAAAGAATTCAAGAATTTAGTTTTTTAAGTTTTTTTATTTTTTAATATATGTAAGCATGGTTTAAAACTTTTTATTTAATTCCTTTGTATATACTTTTGAACATATTTAATTTTCATTTATGAAATGTATGACGTTATTCTATTCAATATGTGGTTGTGATTCAAAGTATAGTATAGTGTGTTACATTCTTGAAATGCGCGTATAAAAATATTATTGATTATTCTTCAAATATGTCGATTTTTTTTTATTACAGGTTTTATTAGTTATTAATCACACTTAAAAGATGTGATCTAAATGTTATTAATCACACTTAAAAGGTGTGATCTAAATGTTTTTAATCACACTTAAAAATTGTGATCTAAATGTTTTTCATCACACTTAAAAACTGTGATCTAAATGTTTTTAATCACACTTAAAAACTGTGATCTAAATGTTTTTAATCACACTTTAAAGATGTGATGAAAGCATTCTTTAATGACACTTAAAAAGTGTGATTAAAAATGACCCTTTTTAATCACACTCTCAAAGACCACACTTTAATAAAACTTAAAAGGTGTGATTAAAAAACATACATCACACTAAAAAAGTGTGATCTTTATCTATATTTGTAGTAGTGACTTCGCACTCACATAGGTGACCTAGATACGGTATTTCATTATACCACATCACTAAGGTCATTAAAAGCATTAGCTTAACCTTCCACCCCCATAGGGAGTCACTGTATAAAGGAATAGGCAAGAGGATTTACCTCTTCAGTGACTCACCGTTACACGAAGTTAGGTTGTCCCTTTGAACCTAGATCTTGGGATCTCCAGTCAACTAGGTTGGGTTTGCCGTTCCGGTAACTTTACTAAAGGCCTTAACCCCATTCCTCTTGACGACTTTCTACTAACTCTCGAGTTAACCCTTTGGTTAGCGGATCCGCAATGTTGTCCTTAGATTGACATAATCTAGAGAGACAACTCCATTTGAGAGTAGTTGTCGTATATGGAATTATGTCTACGACGGATATGTCTAGACTTTCCATTATACATATTACTCTGTGCTCGACCAATCGCTGATTGGCTATCGCAATGAATACTGATAGCTGGCACAGGTTTCGGCTAACGTGGAATATCCTCAACAAACTGGCGAAGCCATTCAGCTTATTCAGTTGCTTTATCTAAAGCAATAAACTCAGATTCCATCGTTGATCTCGAGATACACGTTTGCTTGGCAGATTTCCAAGCATGGCGCCCTCGAGGGTAAACACATAACCATTAGTGGATTGGAATCTTTTATATCAGATATCCAATTTGCGTCACTATACCCTTTAGTACCGTTGGGTATCTGGTATAATGCAGCCCATAATCCAGGGTGTAAGGACATACCCCAACACCCGCATAATGCCCTTCCAATGAGTAGCATTAGGATACTCGTGCATCTACTCAGCCTACTAACAGCGTAGGCGATATCCGGCCTTGTACAACTCATCAGATATATCAAACTCCCAATGACCCGAGAATATTCTAGTTGAGAGGACACTCTCACCATTATTCTTGGTCAAATATAGACTTAAGTTACCGGTGTCCTAAACATACTTTATCTGACTTTTCAAATTTCTCAAGTATCTTATTAACATAATGAGCTTGAGAAAGTACAATACCACCAGATGTTCTGGTGATCTTAACACCCAGAATGACATATGCAAGGCCCATATTCATGTCAAACTTAGAGTTTAACAATCTTTTGGTAGCTTTAATCATTTCATCATTGCTACCAACAATGAGATGTCATCAACGTATAGACACAAAATGACATAACCTTTGTCAGTGTCTTTAACATATACGCACTTATCACACTCATTGATTCGAAACCCATTTGACAAACATAGCATTGTCAAACTTCTCATGCCATTGTTTGGGAGCTTGCTTCAAACCATACAATGACTTGACAAGCTTACAGACTTTCTTACTTTTTCCTGGAGCAGAAAGCCCCTCGGGTTGCTCCATGTAGATTC
>JAPPVO010007160.1:0-12086 GCA_030407325.1 Camellia japonica
TTTTTGGTCGGATTAATGACCCCTCTCATGCTTAATACACTTGCTTTGTATTCCCCATTTTGCCTAGAAATGTATTCAACCATTGGACCATCATGCTTGCATATTTTTGCCTAGCTTCGTGAAAGTTTTTGGTCATGATTATCATGCTTGAGGTCTGTTGGTGCTGGTTTGTCGTATTTGATGTGTTTGTATGCCCTTGAGACGTCCCCGAATGCCCCGGGAGGGTGACTCCCGTTCTGTTCATATGGGTTTACTACAGTTCGGACTCAATTGTCACGGTTCTTAATCTTGAACCAAAGAGTCCAAATCCGGCAAATCGTTTTGAGAAAACAGATTTTTGAAAAGAAGTGCCAAACATGGACTGCTTTGCCAGATACAGAGTCGCCACCTAAATATTTTTAATGGGGAAATTTAGGAAACCCTGACTCGGTGCCAAAGCCACGTGTCCGTCATCACCAAAGTTGCCTCGGCTCGGGAACTTGGGTACGATTGGGAAGGTCAGCTATGAGCACCCCCTCTCGCCCGGTCCGAAGACCGGCCTCTACTAACCATGATATCTGATTTTGAAAACGTTATGTGTTCTTATTCCAGTTATTAGCCTAGAATTACTATGTTATGCGCACAGCAAACAAGTATAGACTAGATCGCCTAATTTGGAAACAAGCATTGCATATCCGTTCGTTTTAGAAAATGCTTGGGATTTGCTACTCGCAAGTAGGCTAAAACACGGATTTCAACGAGTTTTCCAACTCAGACAATCCAACCTTCAACCACAGGCATTAAACAGTTTATCACATAAGCATCTAGCCACATGGTAAGCAAGATGCTGTCATGATAGCATTCACACACATGCGATATGCTAAAGCATGAAAATACTTACATCGTACTCCGTGCCAAAAAACAATAAAGTTAGCAAACATGCATGGTCCTAGTTCATGTCAAATTGACTAATGCAACACATACAATGCAATTAGGGTAGGCTCGGCTAACCTAAAAATGACATGTGAAATGCAATCAATTGATGCACGTATTCAATTTGGAATTGAAGTACAAATGCAGTTAGCATGATGTACCGAGCCCGGTGCATGCAAGACAAATGTATGGATGCACGCATGCATAGCATAAGGTATGCTAATTAAATATGCCCTAATCTACCATCATAAGCAGGTAAATAAAAGGGAAGAAAGAAGTGGGGATTGGAAGACATGCACGCACACGCACCCACACTTATTACAGATTCGCCCTCGCGGAGGGACCAAAAGAATAATACAAATTAATTAACCTACGAGCTAATTAAATATTACAGATTACCTAATTAGTTAACAAACTAACTAAGCTAGGAAAAACAGTAAACCGCCTCGGGAAGAGTCTGGTGCAATACATGCTCGGGTCCTGCTCGGAAGCGCACTGCCATGCATAGACTGCCTCTGTTTCCCTGCTCTGCCCCTCTGAAGACTGCCAAAGTCTCTGAATTGATTCCCTGGATATTGGGAACACCACCGGCTGAGTAGAATTACCACCGGCAGTGGGTGTGGTCATCGGCACAAGATGAGTCCATCGGCCACCAATGGATGGCCGGTCGGCACTATATGTTGCCGGTCGGCCAAAAATGCCTGCAGAACCTGCAACTTACAGCAGCAGAGGACAGAACTTGCATGGCAATGCAATTCAAACCATGTATGCCCTAACCATACCCCTTATCATGTGTAGAACTCAAAGGGACATGGTCCTTGGTTTTCGAACCACCAATCAAGCATTTCGATGCATGATGGCCCAAAAACCAAGTGTGCACATTTCAATTTCAAATGAATGCAATGCACATAATCACATAAAAAGGGCCAACCTCTATCACACTCACTTCAAGAGGCCAAGCATGCACATTGATGCAATGCAATCCTAGGCACATTGACTAGTATGCAACCATGGCCATGCAAATAAGCATACAAGCTAACAAGCATACAAGACATGAAACATCAATGTTAACCAACAAGCATGCAAGATGTAATATGGATGTTCAAGCATGCAAACAAGCATGTGACTTCATTCAATCATGCAAATTCCAACATGCAACAACTTACCAATATGCTACAACACACAAGGAGCATATGCAACCAATGAAGGGATGGACTTAAACATGAATTAGGCAGCTCTAATTAGGCCCAAAGCAGTGGCCAAAATGCTCAAATATGAGGGCTAAACACACATACACACATGCACATGTTAAGACACAAATCTAAGCATTAAGCAAGTAACTCTTAAGCACACTTGAAAGGAGTATAACATGGACACTAGGCATGCAACATAAGCTCTGAAAATCATGCTATAAGAGGTGCCAAACCAACTCAAACAAGACAAACATTAGCATGCAAATAGTCCAAGTACTTGAAGCAAGTCAAAGAGGCTTAAACCATGGCTAAGCCAACCAAGCCCCGTAAGGCCAAGAAGGCTTAAAATAGGTTCAAGGCAGTCCTTGACCATGCAAAAGGGACCCTTAGATGGCATCTAAGTGGCTCAAATTCAAAAGCATGCACAATGGCCAAAACATGGAGCATACAACACAAGCCTTCAAAGCATTAAAGAGGTGCCTAAGGCAAGCATACAAGCACATCAAAGGGGCTGAAATGATGTTACAAATGGTGCCAAACCACTTAAACCGAAGCAAGTAATGCAAGCTACACACTTATACACTTAAGGCCAACAAACCAAAATGCAAAGGGGCCACACAAAGCATGCCAAGATCGACCCAAATAACTATGGACAGACCTTAAACATGGTGAAATAAGCACAAAAGCTTCACAAGACCAAGCCTAAAACATGCTAGAATAAGGGCTTACAACCTAAGACATGTTAAGGCATCAAAGTGGCATTACATGGCATGTATGTTAAACTAACATGATGCACCAAAACCAACACACAACAATGTTATATCATGGCATGATAAGCATAAAAAGCAGCTATGGCATGATCAACAAACATTTAAACATGATGCCCCCTCAAGAGGCCAAAAAGTGCCCTTTTCAAGGACAACAAGGAGAGGGGGTGGCCCTCTCCTTCTTGAGACTTTAAGGCACCATCCTTACCACTGAAATCCCTCAAGATTTCAGTGGTGAGGAGGCCCAAGCACCAAAGTCTCGGAGCTCACCAAAAATGGCACAAAATGAGGCCTCTCAAGGCTTAGGAGGGGTCTAACACCTCCAAACCACAAAACACTCTAAATAAACTATTAAGAGGGCTTAAAAACAGAACTTTTTTGTATTATACACTAAGCTCAAAAACAATTCTAAGATAGGCAAAAGTAGTGTGCAAAAATGGGTAAAAAGGGTTAGTGTCTTACCCTTGTAGACCTCTTCACAAAAGATGATTTTGTTGCCTCCTTGAGCTCAAATCCAGCCAATAACAGCAAGAACAAGCCTCAGGTCCCTCAAGAACCAAGAAAAGGTGAAAGACTAGGTGTTTATGTGCAATAGTATGGACAAAAGCACCTAGAACATAAAAGAGAGAAAAAGAGAGAATAGTTACAACTTTCTAAACCTAGAACCAGAGCTCTCCTTTATGTTTTCTCACAAAATTTTCCTAACCCTCATGCCAAGAGAAGCCCCCTTCTCTTATAGGCAACCTACCTTGCAAAGCTTATTCAATAAGCTAACAAGGAGGCCATCCCTCCATACGTGTATGGAGGGGAACCTAAATGCCACACAGCTGTCCTAAAATATCTGCAAAAGCATGAACAGTAGTCGGCTGCTCAAAATTGCCATTTTGACAAAATTGATGGCCGGTCGGCCAACAAGAGTGCCGGTCGGCCAAAATATATGGCCGATGGACACAAACAACAGCCGGTGGCCTCAAGCCACGGCCGGTGGAGTGTGGGGAGACCTCACAAGGCATCCCCTACCCCTCCAAGGCAAAACACAAGTGTTTGGTGCAAAACCAGACACTAAACGGTCGAGTTCGGAGATCCTGAGGCAAGGCGCGTAGCCGAGACCTCTGGGAACTCCAAACGAACACAAACATGGATAATCATCAGGTGTTCAAACGGTGACGTCCAAGTCTTGAAGACAGTCAAAAATGGGGTGTCTACAGTTGCCCCTCTTTGACAGAACTCGAAAGTCATAACGATGACGGGAGTGAATGTCAAAGCCCAGAGACGACCCATTTTTGACAAGGCTGAAGACTTAGACAAACATGCAAGGCAAACAAGATATGCCCGAAGGCAGGGGCAAAAATGCAAGACAATGCACGAAGCCGAGCATAACTTATGAGCATGCAAAAAAAAGCTGTAACGAAGCACACATGCAACAGTTTTAAGCTAACATACACCAAACTACACTACAATGCAGAAAGGATGTAAGAGAATTATGCAATTCTCGATACGTCTCACGCGGAGGATACAATACCTGTCCGGTTCGTCTGGTTCCACCAGTCGTAAATGAACCGTACATACAATATCGTGCCTGTAAAGAAAACAACTTAACAAGTATGATATTGTTAGCAATATGCATGACAATGCAAGAATGAATGCAAAATGATATGCAATATATACAAGACAATGTATAATAATGCAAATGAAAATGCAATGCAATTGAAACAATGCAAACTATATGCAAAGCAATTGAATCATGATCCAATCATGAGCGGTTCAAAACCACACAAATGTCAAATAGATTGATGGAGGTAACAAGTCCGTCTACCATAGAACGGTCTACTGAACTATGAGTAATGTAGACGGACACAAGAACGAGTATTGGGGGATGACATAAGTGGGGTAACGACCCGCTGGGGAAAGGACAATGATCCTAATGCCGGATGCAAAATTACACTACAATGTATATATACAATGGATATGGCATGCAGCCAAACCAAATTTGCCTAGGAAAACATGTACACAAACAAACCATGTCTAACACAGAAAAGGTGCCGCAACCCTCAAACCAACATACCAGCGTGGAATAGGCGCGTACACATGCAGAATTGTGCTTTAACGTGAAAAGTAAGGGCACATACCAGACCAAGCTCAACAAGGAAAGGTGCAAGCCATAGGAGGGATGATGCAATGAATGCATGCAATTATAATGCAATGGAAACGGATACAATGGATATGGCACGCGGGCCAAACCAAATCTTGCCTAGGAAAGGCATGTACGCACACACGAGCTGACACCACGGCTGGCAACATAGAACGGTCTACACTCCTATGCTTCGACATGAAAAGTATGGCACATACCAGACCAAGCATCACAACATCCAAGCGCAAGCCATAAGATGGAATTGGATGCAATGATGCATACAAGCTACAATGCAATATCTACAAATATGCAATGGAATGAATATAATGGATATGGCACGCGGCCCAAACCAAATCTTGCTTAGGAAAGGCATGTACACATACAAGCGCGCCTAACATAGAACGGTCTACTGAATATGCTTCGACGTGAAAAGTATGGCACATACCAGACCAAGCTCAACATGGAAAGGCGCAAGCCATAGATGGAAGCGATGCAATGGATGCATGCAACTACAATGCAATGAAATGCATACAAGCAATATTTACCATGTATGCATGACAATGCACTACTTACAATGGATGCATGACAATGCACTATGATGCAACGGCTATGATTGCAGCTTTCCCTATCTTACCAACAGGGCGACATACTAGGTTGGTTCAGTATCCAGAACTGAGGCGCAGACATGCTGCCTCAACCTATGGGGCTTCTATACAGATTTCAAGCCGAGGATACACCCCTGGGTATTTAAACCAGACTTTAGTGTCGGAAATTCCGAACCTTTACGTTCTAGGCATAAGCCATTCGAACTCTAGTTTCCACCGTCCCAGTTGGTCTTCTAGGAACTCACCGCAAACACAGGCAGGTGGCTTTACTAGACCACCGAAAGTCGTTCGGGCATGACAAACAACAAAGGAATTGCACCTTTAGAGGATTTAAGGTCTCCTGGACCGGGATGCAAAATGTATGCATGACAATGCATGTTTGTTTTTTTGTTTTTGTTTTTGAAATGTAATGATGCATGATGTTGAAGTGCGCGTCAACGCGCGGCTTGAAATACATGAAAGCGCATGGTGATGCAAGTGCGTGACAACGCGCGGCTTGAAATGCATGAAAATGCATGATTTCGCATATGCGACCACGCGCGTCGTTGGAGATGCATGACAACGCAAATGAACTGTGCAAACCAATGCACCGAAGGTCTTGCACCTTCCAAGGATTTAAGGTCTCCTAGACCGTGTTGCAAGATGTATGCATGACAATGTATTTTTAAAATGCGCGACAACGTGCGACTCGAGGAATGCATGACAATGCAATCGAGATGCGCAAAACGGCACGATGCAATGCACCAAACAGTGCAATGAATGCATGCAACGCACACGGGGCAACTTTTGAATCTTGTAAAAGGCAAAAGGATACAAAAGGATACAACATTGCATGAATTCGAGCGCCACATGCAAAAGACACGGTCCGAGGGTCGAAACGGAGGTCGATTGAGCTTTCTTGCACTTTCTTGGGCTATGAAGACCAAAAACTGCACATATGGCCTGAACAAGGCTGTAGGAAGATCACCGGCCGGACTAGGAAGCCACCGGCTTCCCATCGGCTGCCAAAAAGTTCCATCGGCACAATATTCTGCCGACCGGCAAAATATATTGCCGACCGGCCAAAAGTGCCTGAATCGGGGGCAGACTTGACATTTCACCTCGGGTCTTTTAAAATAGGGTTCCAAACCCTATTTCTTCACTTCCTCTTGGCCGAAATCTCACACCCTCTCTCTCTAGAGTGTTTTCCCCTCCTCGTTTCTTCGTTTTCTTCGCGTTCTACGCCCGTTTTGTCGTCAGATTCGCGATTCCCTTCGCGTTTCGGACGTTTTCAACCGATTAAATCTTCGTTTCAGTACGTCCTTTGCTATTTCCGCCTTTTGGGGCTTGTTCCCCTCGAGTTCCTCTCGAGTTTCGTGCCTTTTCCCTACTCCGGCTTTTCCGGCCATTTTCCACCCTCTCGGGGTTGACTTTTCGGTTGACCCTTCGTATTCTTTCCTATTTTTCCCTCCACTGGCCATCCTCACATCCTCTTCGAGACGGCGGATGATCTTCCAGAGGGTGGGGCTTCTCCAGACCACGAGATGGATCCCGGGGCCGAGCTCCTTCCTTTGAGCGAGCACCCGTTCGACCCGGCGACCTACCGGCCGGCGATCCATGTACTACCTCCTGACGGTCTTCGCCAGTTTCGGAGCTTCGATAGGGCGACGCCTCCCGAGCTTCTACTACGTGAGCCTGCCTCTCATCTATCCTTCGGCGCTTCCGAGGTAACATTTTTTGTTTTACTTTCTGCAATGTAGAACTTTTAACTGCCAACTGCCATAGCTGATTACATTCTTTAATTGCTTTAGCCCAGATGCTCTGATACACTGCGTATTGTAGTTGATCGCAAACACTCTTGCAACTGATATCTGTTTAAGATTAACACATGCACACACACTGCACTAGCCTTGGACTACTCAAACACACGGCACACACAGTACCTTACTGCAAACTCACCGACACCCGGTACCTGTTTGAATCTGAAAAAAGTTGCATACATGCTAAATTTGCACTGAACCACTCAAACACGCTGACGCATCACACGTTGTAGGTCACTGTAAACACACCGGCACCCGGTATCTGCTTGAACTTGAAAACACGCACACATGCTATATTTATCTCAATTCTTCATGTCCTACAGAACTGGTATATTTAGCATTGCTTCGCAACTGTGTTCTTGAAAACAGGGGGATTCCCATACCGTCCGCGGGTATGGGAACATCGCCGCTCGAGACTGGTATGCAGAGCTACCCGAGGCGGTTCGCCACATTGTGGACCAGGCCGGCTTTGGCGCATTTTGCAGGGGGCTATCCCGGCTCACTACGTGCAGGCCTCTCCTTGCTGCTCTAGCAGAGAGGTGGTGGGACACCACCGACTCGTTCCATCTTTCTACTACGGGAGACATGACGATGACTTCCTATGATTTCTCGATGCTCACAGGCATCGGGGTAGGGGGTGATCCGATCCCCTTTGACATTGATATGGACGAGTGGACCGCTGCTCAGGTCTATCTGCTTGGCGCAGCGCCGCTTCTCGTCCGTCCAGGCTTCGTCCGATATTCCTGGCCTGAGGTGCAGTTCAGGGTCCAGCCCGCATTAGGGGAGGAGGCTCTGATGACTGAGGAGGCTGTGGAGCAGTATACGCGCGGCTTTCTGATGTTTCTGCTGGGGACTACCCTTTTCGACCGGGTGAACACTGTGCCCCTCTGCCTGCTTAGCGCACTGGTGGATGTTAGGTAGATCTTGCATTATGACTGGGGTGGCGCCGCTCTGGCCACTCTTTATGGATACATGAGCTCAGTCTCCCGTGGCAGCGGGCAGTTGCTCGGAGGCTACTGGCGAGCTTGGGAGGTACGTCTTCTTCTCTGCTTTACATTTCTGCTCTACATTTTATGTACTCTGTACTGTACTCTGTTGTTTGCTTCGCACTGACTGTATACTGTACACACGGCACACACATATTCTGCTCTACACTGACTGTACACCGCTCACACTGTACACTCTGCACAATACACTGCACAATACACGGCTCTGTTATTTCTGCTTTATTCTGCATTCTGCTTTATCTGATAAGCATACTGGTATTTGCTCTGCAGCTGTGGGTCTATGCCTACTTTCCCAGATTGGAGCCAGTGCTTGACACGGAGATTCCTCTGGTCGTCCCTTTCTCGCGCCGCTTCGACGGGAGGTGCGTGCGGAGGCCCCGAGAGACATTTAGCTTCTTCCGCCGCTACTTCGACACTATCACCCCTGCCGAGGTATGCTTTACTTGTAGTTCATTTAAGCTTCATCTTTCCACTGTATGTTTCAATAACAGTAAATAACAAACTGTATTTCAATTCCAGATCACCTGGCAGCCGTGGGCTCCACTGCCAGCGACGATTCGGGATCGGTTTGCCGGTGCTGAGGAGACCTCGCGTTTTCGGATTCTGCTGGAGGGCCCGGTCTGTCGGGCTTGGTACCTGGGCGAGCATTTCCTACGCCAGACCCTAGGTTTACCCGAGCAGATAGTCCCGGTGTACCCTCCTGAGCATATGAGGGATACCGAGAGATTCACCGCCGAGCAGATGGAGGACTACACCATTGGCTGGGATGCGAGCGATTACAGGGGCGAGGGCGATTATTCGGAGTACGTCCGGACCTATATCATACGACCTCTGGGCGGCGGCCGCCGAGCTAAGAGAGAGAGACCTGCAGCACCAGTGACTGGAGCGAGAGCAGGGGCTGGAGGGGGAAGGTCGAGGAGAGCTCGAGTTCGTGGCAGGGGCGGAGGTCAGAGATGACGGGGGA
Source organism: Camellia japonica (assembly GCA_030407325.1). NCBI lineage: Eukaryota > Viridiplantae > Streptophyta > Magnoliopsida > Ericales > Theaceae > Camellia > Camellia japonica. The sequence continues at coordinate 9,379 of JAPPVO010007160.1, forward strand.
CCGGATGGCCTGCTCTGCCCACTTCACTGTCTTTCAGAGGGCAAGGTGGGGCGACCTACCAGATCCCCTTTACTCCTCCGCCGGTTGATCACGAGTTGGTCGGTGTCCCCAACTTGCCTCCGGTATATATTACTTCATTTCTCATCTTGTACTGTTATTTCATTTCATTTTATTTTGATATTCCGCAGAATATTGATGTATCTGATACTTTCGCAGGCGTCCTCCGAGTACACCCGGCAGTCATTGGAGATGAATGCCTCCATGATGGAGATGCTACAGCAGACTTCGACCTCTTGGCCCTTTACAGTATTCCCAGTATGTTCGTTTCGACCACAGTCTCAAACCATACATAAACTGATTCGCATAATCTGATGCACGACACAACACTGGATACCCAGCCCTCTCGGCACCTGATACACTGTACTCACACACTGCATTCTGCACTGATCCACTCCTCGCAGCATACATATACTGTACTCATACACTGTATTCTGCACTGATACACTGCTCGCAGCATACATACACCATATTCACATACTGTATTTATACACTGCATTCTGCATTGATAAACTGCTCACGGCACTCACGGACCGTACTCATACACTGCATTCTGCGCTGATTTACTACTCACGACATCCATACACTGCATTCTGCACTGATTCATTGCTCACAGGGTACTGATGCATTTGCCTTTTATGCTTTTCAGCCTCCTTTTCAGATTCCTCCAATGGGTGGCGCTCTAGCTGGGCCTTCTGTTTCCACTTGGGATGGCAGAGCATACCCCCGCACTAGGGGGAGGCGCACTCATGTCGGGAGTAGCTCGCGGGCTCCAGTCCCAGACGATGAGTCGGAGGCAGAGACGGAGGCGGAGTCATCTGAGGAGGAGACCGGGGACAGCTCGGATTCGGGCTCAGACGGTGATGCTCCTGGTGATGCTCCTGCACTTCTGCCCAGGAAGAGGCGAGGACGGATCCCTAGGCGTGAGACCACTGATGCTGCTTCAGATTTTGGCTGCTTTTTCTTTTCCTTCTTTTGTACCTTTTCTCTTTTTGGTAGTTAGATTACCTTGTACTGTTGCAGGCAGATTTTTGTTTTCCTCAAAACTTTGTACTTGAAAAAGATCATATGAAATGAAACAAACTTTTTGTCTAAAAGTTGTTATATTTGTGTATCTCATGCATTGCATCGCATTACATCATATCAGATTACATCCCAATGTAAATGAAATTGGTCTGTTGTGAAAATTGAGCACTTGTAAATTGAGCACTTGTACTGTAATAATCAGAGGACCAGCTAGCAAATAGCAAAACAACCCAAGCAAACCACTGCTTAACCTGAACACACAGCCCATACTCCACTGGGGACTAATTTGCATACAGCCCATAACACAGTATTTGGTTCATTCTACACACAGCAAACCCTGAACAAACAGCCCCGATCTGACAAGACGGACTACGAAAGCTAAAACGGTTGCAGTTGAAACACACTCAGGTGCCCCAAATTTTTCCCTTTTCTTCTTTTATTTCGCATACAACGTAGAGAATGGCACAGCACTCTGAGCATAAACGATTTCGACTTTTGAAGAGGGGTTCTACAACCGGGGTATCGAGCCTAAAACCGAACACAGCGGGAAAGACTCAAACAAAAGGTGAGCGGCCTGGACACAACGAGGAACGCTTGGAAAAGACTCAACACGAAAGTTGAGGTAAACAAGACAAAAGACACGACACACGGACGTGTTTATAAAAACAAAAGACCTCAGATCTCGAGGAGCCAGTTCCTCCGGGTATATCCCCCCCCCCCTTTTATGATTTGTGATTCTCACATCGCTCGGCCCTCAGGCTCGGTTTTTTTTTTCTCTCAAAACCCTCTTGCTCACTTTTCTTTCCGCTTACACCTCTCTATTCTTTATTCTCTCATTTTTCATCCCTCCCCAGGGTGGTTGATGGGCGAATAGGAAGTTGCGGGTTCGTGCCCAACACCGTTAGCTCACGGCTATTTCTCCCGGTGGATAGAGTGCCCTTCTGGCAAGTATGTGGACGGCGGGGAAAGACAGAATACCTGACTCGGCTGTGCCCCTAGTTCATCACTTTGACCATTTTTTCATTGTTTTTCTTCCTAAAACAGTTTTGACCAAAATGAGAGTTGGATTAACATACTTGTTCGATTTTTGATTTGAAAATCATGCAAGTCAAGTTGTGAGCACTGAAAATTTTCCCTTTTAGGTCCAAGAAGATGGTCCGATTTTTGGAAAATGAAATAGTTTTCGAGAAAATAGTCAACCTCAGTAAAAATTTTCAAAAACTATATTCTTTTGCAAATAGTCAATGCTCGATGAGCACGTAACTTACCCTCGAGATGCGCAACCTCGGATCGGAGGCAATGGAAAATTGCCCCTTGCTTGAAGGGGGCATGGCAACGGAAAGTTGCCCCTGGTTTGGATGGTAACTTGCGGCAACGGAAAGTTGCCCCTTGTTTGGATGGTGCCGCGGCATGCTGTAAACTGCTTTTATCAATGACGACTAAACTCCGAAGACGATGGTCTGAACCAATATATGGACACAGTCACTGTAAGAACAATGGTGGCTGGACTTCAGGATGAAGTTGCCTACGTATCCCAGACGTGGGAATTAAGCCTACGTAGTTCCGGTTGTTACAACCGAATTGTCGGGTGCAAAGGAAGTCAGGATGATCAAAAACCATTACAT
>JAPPVO010007161.1:0-44607 GCA_030407325.1 Camellia japonica
CTATAAGTCATGAAATTAATTTTTTAATTAATTATTTAATTTTATTTTTATTTATAGGTCGTGAAATTAATTTTATAAATTTTTTATTAGTTTTCATATGTTTATCTATAATGAAATTAATTAAAGTACAAATGAGAGAAAAAAAAGAAAAGAAAAAAAAGTGCGTCTTTTTAAAAAAAAAAAAAATCAATTATTTTATCTTTATCGGTAGGTTATGAAATTAAATTTTTTAAATTAATTTTGGGAGGATTTACGTGTAAGTCTTAATAAATGAACTTATTGTCCAATAGTCCTGTTAGAATTAATGGTCTTTTTCATTAAGGGTTTTGATTTGTGGCACTAAATTGGGGGCACTAATGCCCCTAATTTCTATATAAGGCAAAAAAAAAAAAAAAAAAAAAAGCAAAACAGTTACCTGAAATGGAAATTAGGGGCATTAGTGCCCCTAATTTAGTGCCACAAAACATTTTCCTTTCATTAAATACCATTAAAAAATATCACTAATTATTAATTTTCAATGATGGTATGAAAATTTTGTTACAAAAAATGTCATTAATTATAAATTTTAGTAACAGTTTAATAAAAATATCACTAATTTTTAATTTTCAGCAGCAGTTTAAAAAATGTCATAGAAAAACGTGATTAATTGTAAGTTTTAACGACAATTATAAAAATCGTGACAAAAGTCACTAACTGTTAATTTTTAGTGACATATTTAAAAAAATCATCACAAAAATTTTATTTTTAACGACGATTTTATTAGGACTTATTTTTAATAGGACCTAATGGAAATTAAATCCAACTATTAGGACATATTAGTAGTTTATCCTTAATTTTGATATGTTTATCTATGAGAAGGAAGTTTATAATTCAAATCTTTATCTATAAGTTATGAACTTAATTTTTTTTAATCACTTATTTGATTTTTATCTTTATCTATAAATCATGAAATTAATTTTCATAAATTAGTTATAATTTTTTTATGTTTATAGGGAGAAACTTTGAAATTCAAATTTTTATCCATATGCCATGAAGTTAATTTTCATTTCAATTAATCAAACAATTAAAAAATAGAGGAAAAAGTAAAACATGAAAGACAATTTAGGAAAGAGGAAATTTTAAAATTATGAAAATCTAGGAATAGAATTTTGCAGTTTTTTTTTTTATTATTTTTTTTAAAGAAAATACTACATTTGCTTATATATAGTATCGATTGATAGATATTTAGATAGATAGATAGATGCATGGCACATTGTTCATATGCAGCAGATGACCTGTCTGTGATGTTTATTCAAAGAACAATTGCAAACAACCCCACTCCAAGATCCAAGTCCAAATCTAATTTTAAAATTGTGTTTAAATCAATAATTTGAGGAGATATTTGTAGAGCAAAAAGAAGAAGAAAAAAAAAATCAATAAAATTGAAGCTATTTTTTCCGTACTTTCTTTTCTTTTTCTTCACAAATCCACACATTTGTAACATTTGGGGGAGTTAGATAGGCATTTAAAGTTGTGTTTCAATTATGAATTTTAATAAAAATTTAAAAAGAAAAAAAAAAAGTAAAAAAAATGTGAACAAAATATAAACTTTTTATTTTTGATTTTTTATTTCCTTTGCCTTTTCTCTTTCTTTTCCGCTTTCCTCTTCAAACCACATAAAGAAAAAATTATTAAATGCACTTCGAGATCAGTCCATACCAATCACCAATTGAAATATCTCATATTGTCTTTCCAAATATTAATTACACAAACAAAAGTTATATATCATTCACATTCAAGACTTTAAAATAGCAAGCAGTGACCACCACTTCTCCACTTGAAGAGGTAAATGAACTCTCACAGCATTCTGCCAAGTTTGCCAACAGAGTGTGCTTTAAAGATCCTGATTGACACCATAATTCAAATGCAAAGAACATTTTCAACCAAAAGAGAGTAGCAGTAAGGCTTCATAAAGAATGTTGGTGATGACTTTGTTCTCACAATTTAATTTGTTGGACCCCTCTACTCTACTGACCTCCTTCTAATTCTGTAAAGATTAACCTTAAATTCTTTCATTTCAAATTTATTACTTGTCTAAATGAAACCAAAGTTAATAAGAAGCAGTTGGGGTGGTTTACAATATTAAATGATATTATATCATCAATAAAATTTGGCAATATAATTTTTGAAGCTGAATTTCAATAGATAATTTCAACAAATAAATTTTTTAACAGATAATTTCAACAGATAATCAAAAAAAATTAAACAGATAGATATTTGAACCAATAGTCAAAAAAATTAAAAGATAGATTAAAGGGGTAAAATTATAAATAAAATGTGTACCAAAATAATAAAATGTATTTTTCACCACAATATTTGATAAAGAGTATACTTTTCACCCCAAAAAAAAAAAAAAAATACTCATGAGACCTAATTACACCCTCTTTAAAATGAAATTTTCATTAATTTTCTCTAATAACAATAATAATAATAATAATCTCCTGAACTTCTTTTAACGAGCAAAATAGTTTAGAGATTTTCTTATTTTGTTATTTACTTTTGAACTTGTTAAATTCACATAATTTTTTCCTTTTATTTTGATCTTATAAAATACTTCACATTCGCAACCATGCTAATGAAGTTCAGACGCATGGCAAGTGTCACCCAACCCAAGTAACCTTTGTAAGTCTTCAACGCTTTCTGAAAAAGAAAAAAGAATGCAAGTCTTCTGCATTCTATAATTCCTCCTAATGTCTACCCTTCAATTCTCTCTCCCAACCAATACTACATCTCCCTAATTTCTACCCCCAAACTCCCTTCCAATGATAACAATTTATTATTTGCCACGTCATTGGAGAATGGGACATTTTTGACACTTTTTTATCTCAATCTCATTATTAATTAACTAGTAGTGCGATACACAAGAATTTATTTTTAAAATAAAAAATCAATTTTGAATCTTAATACTTTACGTGTGAAAAATTTTGAGTTGGTTTGGTTTAGTTTTTTAAATGAGTTTTGAGTTGTATTTTGAAAAATAAGTTGTTGAAAAGAGTTTTGAAAGTTGAAAATTTGTTTGGTTATAAGTTTTGAAAATAGTTTGGGGATGATTTGTAAATTTTTTTTTGTTTTTATTTTTATTTTTAGTTAAATAGATGAGTGAAAGAAAATTTAATTGATTGAGCTCTAGAATGTGAGAGAGAAGAGAGAAAAAAGAGTAGTTCTGTTTTTTTAAATTAATTATTTAATCTTTATCTTTGTTTGTAGGTCATGAAATTATTTTTAATAAATTATCAATTTATGGGGAAAAAAATTCAAATTCAAATATTTATCTATAAGTCATGAAATTAATTTTTTAATTAATTATTTAATTTTATTTTTGTTTATAGGTCGTGAAATTAATTTTATAAATTTTTTATTAGTTTTTTTATGTTTATCTATAATGAAATTAATTAAAGTACAAATGAGAGAAAAAAAAAAAAGAAAAGAAAAAAAAGTGCTTCTTTTTTTAAAAAAAAAAACAATTATTTTATCTTTATCGGTAGGTCATGAAATTAAATTTTTTAAATTAATTTTGGGAGGATTTACGTGTAAGTCTTAATAAATGAACTTATTGTCCAGTAGTCCTGTTAGAATTAATGGTCTTTTTCATTAAATACCATTAAAAAATATCACTAATTATTAATTTTCAATGATGGTATGAAAATTTTGTTACAAAAAATGTCATTAATTATAAATTTTAGTAACAGTTTAATAAAAATATCACTAATTTTTAATTTTCAGCGGCAGTTTAAAAAATTTGTCATAGAAAAACGTGATTAATTGTAAGTTTTAACGACAATTATAAAAATCATGACAAAAGTAACTAATTGTTAATTTTTAGTGACATATTTAAAAAAATCATCACAAAAATTTTATTTTTAACGACGATTTTATTAGGACTTATTTTCAATAGGACCTAATGGAAATTAAATCCAACTATTAGGACATATTAGTAGTTTATCCTTAATTTTGATATGTTTATCTATGAGAAGGAAGTTTATAATTCAAATCTTTATCTATAAGTTATGAACTTAATTTTTTTTAATCACTTATTTGATTTTTATCTTTATCTATAAATCATGAAATTAATTTTCATAAATTAGTTATAATTTTTTTATGTTTGTAGGGAGAAACTTTGAAATTCAAATTTTTATCCATATGCCGTGAAGTTAATTTTCATTTCAATTAATCAAACAATTAAAAAATAGAGGAAAAAGTAAAACATGAAAGACAATTTAGGAAAGAGGAAATTTTAAAATTATGAAAATCTAGGAATAGAATTTTGCAGTTTTTTTTTTTTTTTTTTAAGAAAATACTACATTTGCTTATATATAGTATCGATTGATAGATATTTAGATAGATAGATAGATGCATGACACATTGTTCATATGCAGCAGATGACCTGTCTGTGATGTTTATTCAAAGAACAATTGCAAACAACCCCACTCCAAGATCCAAGTCCAAATCTAATTTTAAAATTGTGTTTAAATCAATAATTTGAGGAGATATTTGTAGAGCAAAAAGAAGAAGAAAAAAAAAATCAATAAAATTGAAGCTATTTTTTCCGTACTTTCTTTTCTTTTTCTTCACAAATCCACACATTTGTAACATTTGGGGGAGTTAGATAGGCATTTAAAGTTGTGTTTCGATTATGAATTTTAATAAAAATTTAAAAAGAAAAAAAAAGTAAAAAAAAAGTGAACAAAATATAAATTTTTTATTTTTGATTTTTTATTTCCTTTGCCTTTTCTCTTTCTTTTCCGCTTTCCTCTTCAAACCACATGAAGAAAAAATTATTAAATGCACTTCGAGATCAGTCCACACCAATCACCAATTGAAATATCTCATATTGTCTTTCCAAATATTAATTACACAAACAAAAGTTATATATCATTCACATTCAAGACTTTAAAATAGCAAGCAGTGACCACCACTTCTCCACTTGAAGAGGTAAATAAACTCTCACAGCATACTGCCAAGTTTGCCAACAGAGTGTGCTTTAAAGATCCTGACTCACACCATAATTCAAATGCAAAGAACATTTTCAACCAAAAGAGAGTAGCAGTAAGGCTTCATAAAGAATGTTGGTGATGACTTTGTTCTCACAATTCAATGTGTTGGACCCCTCTACTCTACTGACCTCCTTCTAATTCTCTTTACGGTGATGACTTCATTCTCACAATTCAATGTGTTGGACCCCTCTGCTCTACTGACCTCCTTCTAATTCTGTAAAGATTAACCTTAAATTCTTTCATTTCAAATTTATTACTTGTCTAAATGAAACCAAAGTTAATAAGAAGCAGTTGGGGTGGTTTACAATATTAAATGATATATATCATCAATAAAATTTGGCAATCCCATGTCGATTGAAAATTAGGGTGTTTTAATTTTTTTATTTTTTGTATGTGTGGAAATGCTCAAGTTATTCTCCTATATATATATTTCGAATCCTCAAAAAAGTACAACAAACAGTGAGGGTTATTATAAGGAGATGTGGACTAATGTCCTTGAATTTTATTCTATGAATGAATTAAGTTGGAATAGAAGTAATATTTTGTATGTCCTTAATTAAAACTAGAATTTATTTCTTGGTTTTGAATTTTCACAGTGTAAAGTCAGATTACTTATGCAGTGTTTGAATCTTAAATTTGTGGACCATAAGTATAGATATAAATTCTTTTCCTAAAATGAATAGTGCCTAGGTTGCGACCTCTATAAATATGAGAATTACACACCTCACTGTTAGTATATAATTGCATGAACATATTGGAAATATGAGAATTTTGAAACTTTCTAATTGTCACTTCTCCTTTCGAAAGATATGTATTATAAACAAACTACAACATCAATTTGTTAATTTTATGAATAGTCATTATCAAAGTCTATCGAAATTCCTTAGTACTCTATAATTTCTAGGGGAAATTACATTCTAGTGGGGTAGAAAAAAATTTATCACACAAATATGGAGGGGTGCAAGTCACACTTGCATCTCTATAATTTTTAACTTGCACCTATAACAGAATTACTTGCACCCCACATATTTTTGTAATTTTTTTCTCTGTGCCCCACTATGCTATAAATTTATCTTTCTATTCATTTCTTGCCAAACCATCTCATCCAAATAAACTATATAGTTAAATGGACAGAGAAAAAAAAAAAAGTGACAAAAATAAAAGTTAAATGTGTCACTTTCTCTTCTTTGTACAAAAATTACTATTCAAACTAAAGATCCAAATTAGTACCCAAGAAAATGGAGAAGAAAAAAGAAAGAAGGAAAGAAAGTAGGTATGTATGTATGTATGTATGTACGTGTTATTGTTACCACTTTTTTCTCCATTGTGAGTCATTGATCCATTAATGACAGATGCTGTGCTAGCTCCAGCTCTAGCTCACACTCACGTGCTATACTTCCCAATAGTGATCATACAGAGTAACAGCATACTTTCGTTAATGCAGAGTAGCAGTCATTAGAGTGGTTATGTTAGTATGTGTAGGTTAAGAGTTTCAGTGTATCTTAGTCCAAGAGTTGTGTATGTTAGCAAAACCCCTGAACAACCATCTGTTAGAGGTTGAGGAGGTTATCACATTGTACATAAACAATAGCACTACAGAAACAGAGGTAATTTTTGGTTCTCAGGATTTCAATTAATAATATCCTTCAGATTCTGTTTCTCTTTTCTTCACTAAACAATAGCACTAAAGAAAAAAGAATGCAAGTCTTCTGCATTCTATAATTCCTCCTAATGTCTACCCTTCAATTCTCTCTCCCAACCAATTCGAATTATTACCCTACCCGCCACCTTCTCCACCATTATAAATATGGATGCATTTCCATGAAGAAATCTAAAAAATCTTTGTGTTGGGTGTGAAAAAATGAAGTTCATCACTGTAGTGTTTCTTTTGGGCTTGCTCTGGACGCCCGACCCAGTTACGTGCCAAACACCTTACGATCAGTTCCAACTTGTCCAAGCTTGGATACCGACATTTTGCAAGAAATACCGTGGCTGTTTTCCGAATTTGACACCAGACTTCACCCTTCACGGCCTTTGGCCAGCAACAAGAACCGGGGACTTAATGTTGTATTGTGGCACAGGGAACGATTATTATATTCGACCCGAGGTAATAAAATCCTTTCTTAATTAAACTTAAATTGTTGTTGTGCTTCATTTCTCCAAGTGTTACAAATTTGATTTGATTGATTATTATTAAACAATCACAGCTATCCAATTACTTATGGCTTATTTTCTTAATTTATTTATTTATTTTTCTTGGTTTGATATGTATTGCATTTGCAGACAATGGCCTTAGCGGCTCCTTTGGCCAGCGCATGGCCGAGCATTATAATTGGCAGAACGGATTTAGACCTTTGGCAGTATCAATGGGACAAACATGGGACTTGTTGTTTGTCCAGAATGACGAAAATTAATTACTTTCAGAGCGTAATCCGAGAAAGAAATAAGATGGACTTGCTCAGCATCCTAGGCAATGCCAACATAGTACCGCGCTCCGATGTATCGTATACCAGGCTTGATATCGCAAATGCTCTTACTCAGTTCACTGGAGTGGGAAATAGCATTTACATTTCGTGCTATGCTCTTAACAACACGCATGTGCAACTGTTTGAGATTTACACTTGTTTCGACTTCTTTGCAACCCAAGTGATTCCCTGTCCAGTAAGTATCGCACAAAGGGGTTGTACCGGGAGCATTGTATTTCTCCCGTAGTAGTAGCAACTTATGTTGGAATAATTAGTGTGCTTGATGAACCACAACAGTGTTTTATTAAAGTAAATGTTTGAAATTGACTGTAGCATGCTATGTTGGTTCATTCAATTTTTTCTTTGCTAGATTCATTAACTGTTTATCAACTTGAAATTGCAAAATTTTCTTAGTTTCAATAGATTGTGAAATATCTGTTGTAGAAATGTCTACAACACCCCAAATGATAAAATGGCCCCAGAACCAATCCACTCCCGGAAGAAATGGAATAGTGATGAAAATTCTCCAAAAGCTACAAAAGGGTTCAGAAAGCTTCTCTTGAATAAAAATTGCAGCAAGGGATGGGGTTCAATATATTTCACCACCGCATCCACTTACAAAATGTTCTGTTACTTGAATTGCTCTTCACATAATCTTTCTTGTACTCTGTAAATGTGGCTACTAATTCATCATAGTCTGGAAGCTTTGGGTGGACATAGCTCAACTGAGGCCTGGACTCTTCATCTTCTTCCATTTCCTCTAGATGATCATGACATGAGCTACAAGAATTGTGCATTAAAATCCCTTCCTTGACTATCATGTTTTGATAATTCACTTTGTTCTGATGTTTTGATAATCCATCATATTTTGCGCACGCTCCATCTTTCTTGATCATGGCATTGCGTCTATGTGCTAAACTCTTCTTCTTCACGCAACTTTTAACCTAGCATTTCTATCCCATGATTCCAAACTATTAATTTCATTTTTGCCACTGAAATCTTCTTTGTTTGATAACTGATCTTCCATGTCATCGAGGTAGACAATGGCTGTCTCTTGAATTGGAGGTGAACTATCTGGTGTGTAGTCCTATTTGATTAACTATCATAAGAATAACAAGGAAAGGTCACCAAGCTCCTAGAATTGGTGCAAGAAAATCTTGATCCAATTCTCCAGAACTTGTCCTTCATTTTTGATTTCGGCATTTGATCACTATCTTGAATTACCAAATCAAAAGATCGATCTTTATTTCTAGTTTCACATTTTTTTTCTCCAAAAAACTGGGAGCTACAAGTTACGAAAAACAATTGTTTTAAGTCCGAGGTATTTGTAAAAAAAAAATTATTCAATAGTTTCAAAGCATCACGGGAGCACCACCGTGGCATGTGCACATGGTGCTCCTAACCAATTTAGGCTGTACAAAAAAAGACCAATGAGGCTAACCTTGTCTCCCACCCAACAAACCAAGATAAATTTATAAATTTATGAGTATAATAGATGAGAATAAAAAAGGGGAAATTACTATTGGGTAATTTCAAAAAATATTTTAAATTTATGCAAAATTTTATAATTTTAATTATTAATATTTATAATTTTTATCATTTATGTGCGATTATTTTTTAAATAATACACTGCACTGAAATTTTCCCAATAAAAAATACAAAAATATAGTGATTTCTCATCTATTTATGTAAAAAGAAAATCATGATTGTGTGTTTTCTCCCTATATTTTTGGATGAGTAAAATAATAAAATATGTGAGATACGAATATGAGTGAATTTTTTTTTTTCTTCTTTATTGTGTATTTTAATGGACAATCACGATATTATAATTTTATTTTTATTTTATAACTAACCAATTTGTTTCTTTTCAGTTTTTCTTATCACAATTTCTCACCAAATTTATAAATCAAATATAAGAAAATTTCTCTTTCTATTCATTTCTTACCAAACCATCTCATCCAAATAAACTATATAGTTAAATGGACAGTGAAAAAAAAAGTGACAAAAATAAAAGTTAAATGTGTCACTTTCTCTTCTTTGTACACATAAAAATTAAAGTTAAATGTAAACATAAATTTTATGAAAATCAGATGTGTAAAACAAAAGTAATGAAATTTTACAATTATGAAACATTGAAAAAAAATAAAATAATTACTTTATACATTAATTTGGTTGTTATGCACAAATGACAAAGAACAATGACCAAAATAAAATAAAATTACGGTTAAATTGGTAAGGGACCAACAAATACACAAAAACTAGACAGCAGATCTAGTAGATTCACAGCATAGAGGCACAAAGTGAAGCAGAGTTTGCTCCCAGCCAATGGTGGCAGGCCAGAAGATGTTACGCAAACCCGCAAAGCAAGATAGATACATAGAAACACAGACAGGACAGAAACCAGCATACTACCACTGAGACAGATAGATACATAGCCAGCACTGGAGCAGGTAATACCCAAGCCAGCAAACCAGCACACCAGCAGACTCCAAAAGCCACCCAAAACACCAAAACATCAACCAGCCAATGACAGAACAAGTCACAGCAAATGGTGGCAGACCAAGGTACCAACTAGTTAGTAGCCCTCAACTGCAGACCTTAAACTGCTGCAGATACAGAAATACGCAATAGCAGAGCCTGCACAAATAGATACAGTACAACATAGCTATGAAGACAGCAGTGTTGTAGCAGAACAATCAGCACCAGAGCAAGCACCAAGGTAAAAGACACCAAAGTGATAATATTCACCACACATAAGCAGGCCCAACACAGATTACCAGATTACAGATGTACCAGGTAACAACATAAACACCATAAAAGCATAATACAACACAGATGCAGCAGAGCAACAAACAGAAGCAGGGGCAAACACACTTAACAGCAGAGGGATAAAAGGTGATTCCATAGATAATGTTGTTAGTATTTATTAGAATTAGAAATAGTTTTACAACATAAATTATAACTTATAAAAAATTTCTTCAATTTAATGATAAATATCGACAACTTCAAACGACTTATTTGAAATCATTGATAAGAGGTGGAATCTTCAGACGACTTATTTGAAATCCAAGTTTACAATTATTTTTTTGTTATGCTAATTAATGAATTTTTGATGGCGAATCGATCGACCCATCTTAACACAAAAAACAAAAAAACACGAGAGTGATCCTGATTTGACTTGAATTTCATTCAACCCAAGTTGAAATAACATTACAGAAGCTTATGGAAGTGAGGCTAGCATGTTTGGCCCACTGAGCCACTCTCCATTTGACATTAACACTCAAATCCTTAAGATTAGGCTGACTCCCATTGAAGATTCAATGGGAGTTTCTCTTTTCCATATGTCAAACTAACACCTCCAAACCAAACTGGTTGCATCAAAACCACCAGTGTTTTTCTTTGTCATGTTATTGTTTCGCACCAAACCAAACATGTACATTGGAGAAGACTACTAAAGGGTACCCCGCCACCATTGTTGTTTTCTTTCCCATGGACAACATATAAAGTTATATCACAATTTGTATAAAAAAAAATTTGTAACTTCCTATAATTAATCACAAAAAATTCTAAAGCTTACAAAGTACTTTCTTTAAATTTTAACAATTCACCTATCAGGTGTACAGACACCACTAATTTTAATTTCTATTTGATTAATTAATTACTCAATGAAAGTGAATGGATATGAGGTAGTAGGAGCATCCATGATCCCTTAAAAGTGCAAAAGAAGAAAAAAGATAAGTGAAAGAGACAGGTTTGGTGATCAATTTGCGCATGTTTGTTTGTGAGGAAATGAAGTTAAGGTGCTTCATGCACCTAATTACAGATTTTTGGATTAACATGGCTTGTTCTTCAGTGGTTTTAGTCACCGAGTCATTGTTAATTATTTTTCATGGGTTAATTGTATTTTTTAAATGAAAAACATTTTAATTGTGTCAAAGGTGATTCCATAGATAATGTTGTTAGTATTTATCATTAGAATTATAAATAGTTTTACAACATAAATTATAACTTATAAAAAATTTCTTAATTTTAATGATAAATATCGACAACTTCACAGTACAGGGATAAAAGGTGTTATTTGATTAGTTTAAAGTATACAATTTACACTTGGTGATTAAGAAAATTCATTCAATTTTGGCATACGTTAGTTATGATTTATATAGTTGGGGAGAGAAATGTATGTTTTGCTGTGTAGGCCAAGTGAATGAATCTTATAATAATATGTTAATTCATTGTACCTTATCAAATATGTAAGAGATAATAAACAATTAGCAAATCATTGGTAAGAGGTGGAATCTTCAGACGACGTATTTGAAATCCAAGTTTACAATTATTTTTTTGTTATGCTAATTAATGATTTTGTGATGGCGAATCGATCGACCCATCTTAACACAAAAAACAAGAAAACATGAGAGTGGTCCTGATTTAACCTGAATTTCATTCAACCCAAGTTGAAATAACATTACAGCAGCTTATGGAAGTTAGGCTACCATGTTGATTAATTAACAATTGATTAATCAATAGTTAATTAACTAATTAATGAGCCGATTTAGCTGAAAAAGAGACACATTTGGTCATATAGTGGGCTTTCAGTTTCACTTTCGAATCTATGTGTGTTTTCGGATAGATGGGGGGCCACCCCCAATGCCTAACATAGCTTAACAATTACAAATTGCAATTACACGCAGCAGCTAAACAGATGAAACATCATGTCAATAGATACAGACCTCTCCCCTCTTTCAGAAACCAACCTGAATTTTTAAACCCTAAAATCATTAATGTACTCCACTTATTAATCTATGTCATTACCTTAATAATTTATTATACGGTGTACATATACGACGCCTATCCAATCCAAACACAATTCTATTATAAACACAGAAACAAACATATAATAGCAGTAAAGAAGTTGCACTCACTAAATTCAAAATCATAGATGGAATTTGCAGTGGTGATGGGTTATTGTGCAGGTGGTGCTGAATTAAGAGAACTTACATGCAAGTCCTAATAAAATTTGGCACAACAAAATGTCACTAATCGTCTTTTGCTAGAACCAACTTTCATGAAGAATTGATAGAACTTAATGAAAATTAAGTCTAAATATTAGGACCTACTAGTAATTTACCCTTGAATTTTGAATTAATGGATAAACACTTTGTCCTTTGCAAGGGTGGAGAGGCTAATTCCAATAAGTGCTAATCAAACGACTGATTTTCACCCATAAAATATATATATATATCAAGCTAAGAGAAGCATCGAAAGGACGCGGTAAACTAACACCTTCCTTAAACACAATGGTAAACCTCTGAATTCAACTGTTGTTTTGTCAAAACCAAAACTTTGAGTTATTTAAGAGTTAAACATACTCAAAACAGGGTTTAAATATTATATTTCAAATAATATTTGCAAATAGATAGTTCTATCTCAGCTTTTATTTGGTTTACAGTACTTGATTCGCACGAAATTAAGATTGTTTCATATCCATTAGTGCATGTGCGCATAGCTAACGCTAGGAAATATCTAGGCACAACATGTCATATGCAAATTATAGTTTAAATTAGTGTTGATTACAAACTATTCTGATATTTTAAATTAGTGATGTTACAAATCAATGCAACTATAATTTTTTTTTAAAAATCCAATGAAGGAAAAAAGTAAGTACATAGGGTATGCACATTTTTTTGAATTATTTTTTTAAAATTATTTCTACTTTGCAACATTGTCATAGTTTGTTTTCTGCTTGATATATAAGCCCAGACAAAGAACAATTTATGTGGGGAAAAAAAAGGGCAACCAAAAAAAAAAAAATCAAAAAGGGCTGCCACCACCATAGAATCATCATCTAGACAGTTCATGATCTCACAGCCGTGGCAAGCCAGACACCCAAGAAACTAAAATATATTTAGCAAACCTAGATCAAATGAGATGGCCATTCCACAGCAATCAGAAGTAATCAAGTAAAAATTTGGCAAACAATATCATCACTATCTGGTAGCAAATAAAAGAAGACATCATCAAAGCCCACTCTTTAACAAAATCATAATACATAACTTTATAAAACTCTATTGGATAATACTATACCTTTAACACAACATCAATATTCTCACAATATATAGATCAATGCCACCACAGCCAACAATTTATAGTTAATTGACAATTTTGCAATCAAAGTTCACTAATTCAGTGCCTAGGGGTAGTTTTGTTTCCAGCTGCTTGGCACGTTCTCTAGCAACATCATTTCCCTCACCTATTGGGTCATTTAAATCACACTCAAGTCAGAGGAGTCCATGGGTGCTATAATTTTGCTCCCAAATCAGACCAATGAGTGTGGAGAGATAGAGCAACAAATCGGAGTCCAACAAGATCCCAAATGTTTGATATTGCACAATTTTTTTTTTTTTTATTTGGATACCTAGCATTTGTAATATAAGAAAGTCGTTCTTCTCAATTGACTCTGAAAAACCTAACACTAAAGATTGAAATTTCAACAATCCAAAATCCACAATCCGAAATAAAACCACTTCAACCAAACCCATTTACGAAATCAACACAAAATGAAAGAAAAAAAAATCATATAAAAACCCTACAGAAAGCGTGAGAAATGGGGAAGGGAGAGACAGCGAGAAAGAGAGAGAAAAAGCGAGTCCAGATCGACAGAGAAGGAGAGAGACCGAGAGACAAATACCTATAATCAGTGGTGGTGCTGATTTGCAGTGATCGTGGTGGCGAGCGTCGGTGGCCAGCGAGGGTGATGATCGACGGTGGTGAGCGGCTGTGAGGTTTGGTATCGACTGCTCTCTATGTTGGTGTGTGAGACATAACAGAACCGAAATGTGTTTTACTGGGCGCGAATATTAATGACTTTCCCTCTAAAAAAATTTCGAAGCTTTAGCGACTAAACGATTATTTGTCACAAATACTCATTAACAGAGACTAAATATTGGTCGCCAAAGGTAACATTTTTGGCTACTAATGTTTACTTTCTTCGGCAATCTTTAATATACAATGACTAAATGATTTGTTGTCGTCAAAAATTCATCTAAATGTGTCATTTTTTTGCAACTAAATCGGTTTTTGTCGGCAAATGACATTATACGCCGACTAAATGAAGAATTAGTAGCATAAAATGACAAAAAACACCGACTAAAGCTATTTTTGGTTGCCAATAAGAACTCTATGTCGACCAAAATCATATAGTAGCTAAAAAATGCGATCAATGCCAACTAAATCAACTTTTGGTCGCCCAAAGCACTATTTTTGGCGACTAAAATTGTTTTGGTCGCCAATTTTAGTCGCCAAATGTGCAGTTTCTTGTAGTGTAAAGTAAAAAAAAAAAAAAAGTAAAATAAGAAATAAAATAAGAAGATAATTTAGGTCTCATTAGACACTTTGTGCTCTCGACTTACTGCATTAAGAAAAATACGTTTGATTTGTATTTTGAGAAACAAAAAACACTGCTTTCTAATTTTTATTTTTCCATTTTCATTTTTAAGTTACACACTATCCACACAAAAAATGGTAAAAACTATAAAACATAGAGAAATTGTTTAGTGTTATTGGAATAAATATAAGTGGTGCATGTGCTCTAATTTTATAATTGTTGATTTAAGTAGCACAATTTTTCACTTTTGTGCTATTGTTCATTCTTCAAATGTGTGGTATATAACATACAATATATCCTAGATGATCACGACTGTCTTGATTCAATTGAAAAGGTAAAAGACTATTTTGTTAGCTTTGATTTTAAAAATACCAGCTGTCCACATATGCAATATGTGTGTAAATCGAGGGAAAAAAAAACGAGTAATATCATATAAATAATGACAAGAAAATATGCTTATATTGTAAGGTCCCGATGTCCCACATCGGGAATTGAGGGAGAGTTCCTGGGTTATAAAAGTAAAAACCTGGACCCTCATATAGCATCGAGGTCTTTTCCCGAGTGGTGAAACAATGTCGATGACATATGAATGATTGGGGTGTTACAAATGGTATCAAAGCCAACTCTTCGGAGTACCGAGTGCGGGCCCTTTGCATCTCTCGATGCATGTGGGTGGGCTTGAGAGCAAGCAGGCTACTGCATGGGGACATGCAGCTTTAAGAGGGGGTGATTGTAAGGTCCCGGTGTCCCATATCGGGAATGGAGGGAGAGTTCATGAGCTATAAAAGTAAAAACTTGGACCCTTATAGAGCATAGAGGCCTTTTCCCGAGTGGTGAAATCCCTAGCAGAACTCTTCAGTTAAGCGTGCCTAGGCTGGAGTAGTTATGGGATGGTTGACCCACTGGGAAAACAAATCTGTGTGAAGGGTTGGGGTGTTACATATATAGTGTGTTGCTGAAGTGGAAAGTATGTTCTTTTTCAAATAAAGGTTTATGGGCCAAACCTTACTCATCTCATTATATAATTTTATATTTTTAAATAAGTTAGAAAGGCATTTTCAAAAATGTCACAAAATGTCAACACCGTCTCCAGCCTTTATATAATATAATAGAATAGATAGATATATTAGAGGCTAGAAATTTGATTTAATATGGTATGATTTATTCTTGTTTTAGAATATTCATCACTGTGTTTGGTTTCAATTTTCTAGAAATTGAATTTTTTTCTTTTTCTTTTTTTTATGCAATTGTTCTCTTCGCTGTTTGCTAACAAATTCGTTCTCAGCAAAAGAGGAAGAGATCTGAAATGCGAGAAAAATCTAGAAGAAGAGAGAAAAAAGATAGAAAAGAGAGAAAAAAGATAGAGGAGAGAGAGAGGTTGTGGCTTAGATCTATTCAAAAAATTGAACATGTAAGGGAAATATGCTTGATAAATTTCAAGGGAAAAATGCTTAAGCTGAATTTCAATAGATAATTTCAACAGATAAATTTTTTAACAGATAAATTCAATAGATAATAAAAAAAAATTAAATAGATAAAATATTTGACCAATAGTCAAAAAAATTAAACAAATAAAAAAATTAACAAATAGATTAAAGGGGTAAAATTATAAATAAAATGTGTTCCAAAATAATAAAGTGTATTTTTCACCACAATATTTGATAAAGAGTCCCCCCCCAAAAAAAAAAAAATACTCATGAGACCTAATTACACCCTCTTTAAAATGAATTTTTCATCAATTTTCTCTAATAATAATAATCTCCTGAACTTCTTTTAACTAGAAAAATAGTTTAGAGATTTATTTTTTAATTTTATCTACGTTCATGACGTTCAAACGCATGGCAAGTGTCACCCAAGTAACCTTTGTAAGTCTTCAGCACTTTCTGAAAAAGAAAAACGAATGCAAGTCTTCTACATTCTATTTTTGGACCTTTTTACTTAGTCTTTTACATTCTATTTTTGGACATTTTTATTGCGCGTTTTGGTCTTTTTATTTATTTATTTTTTAATTTTATCTTCGTACATCTTAAAAAATTAATAAGTCACTCAAAATTGTTAATTTTAATCTTCAATTTAAACAAAAAAGAACTAAATTAAACTAGATTTAAAGTGATAAATGTCTAAAAATTATTATTTTTAATCTTTAATTTAGACATAAAAATTAAATTGAAATTATACTTAAAGTACAGAGACCAAATTATTCAAATTATAATTATCATAATGATAAATTTGTATGATAATGTTTGTACATATTGTATTTTTGAACTACAAAATATCATAAATGATGAAATATTTTTTTTAGAAGGATAAATGATGAAATATTTATTCAAAAAATATATGGAAATTTTAAATAAATATATGTGTAGGACCTCAGTGCTTACCCCCCAGCACCTGCCCGCAAAGGGCATGCTCTCCCAATTGTAAGAAATCAGCGCTTACCATCTCAGCAAAACCCATATGTAGTAGTAAAGGTGCAACTTTATTCCCTTAAAGGGTACAGCGTCAAGCACCACAAGTCGACTGTGACTCGGCCTTACCCTAGGCCTCCGCCATGGTAGGATGCTAGCGCAAACCCAGGCCAACAATATGGAAAATTTTGATTTAGATATATCTTTCAATTTGGAAATTTTGATTTTTAGTCAAAAGGCCATTATAAATTGGCACATTATTTTTTTTTTAATTTCTTACACATTTTTTTTATATAAAAACTTTTAAAAAAATAACTAAAATAATTTATTTCTAAATGGTTTACAACCGCAAAGACTATACAAAATACTGCCAAAGTCTTGCCGAATTGCGCCAAATCATGCATTTTTTGAGTTGTGACAATGCGGGTTGGGTAGGTTGGGTTTTGATTGTGATGAACCATCCGATTGAAGGTTTCAAAAAACCAACCCGCCTACCAAACTACCCAACTCTTTATTTTCCAACCAAACCTAAGCCTTTGAGTTTGAAAATTTGACTATTTTATCAGATAAAAAAATTTGTGTGAGATGATTCATGGATTTTTTGTAATTAATTAGATGGTTATGAGAGAAAAATTTATAAATTAATATATAGAATCTGATATTTTATCTTATTAACTATTTTAATAATTTAAAATTTTTATTGACTATTTTAACCAAAATAAATCATCTCAAAAAACCCCTAATTCACGCGTTCGGGATACCTGTGCCACTAATGGAACCAGTGGTTGAGATCAATCATCCACCAAAACGACATCATTTTGGTGGGGGAGATAAAAAAAACAAATTCCTGGGTTTTAGATTTTCAGTCGTGCAAACACGAACGTGAGAGAGAGTGGAGGGGCTAAGGAAGAAGGAAGTTGTTGTCGCCCCGTCCACCGCCACCAACGGACCTATTCTTCAAGGTTTGGTTTGGTTCTGCTCTTTTTCCCTGGTAAGTGGGTTTTCTTTGCTCTCTCTGCTTGTGATTTCTCTTACTTTTTCTCTTTCAAATCTGTAAAAATACTCTGTTTGAAACAAAAAAGCAATTAGCTATCAAGCTACTACTATTGAACAATACTACTCTTGAATTGAATGTGATTGTGCTTCATTGATTACCTGTTTGACGGATCTAAAATTATCTTTGAATAGATCCACCAGGTATTCTTTCGTTTTACTTTTAATTTTAGTTATTGATGATGGTTTTGCTTTGATTTGTATTTGCCGATCTGTGCTATGTATATGTAGATTTAGAAAGTTATGTATGATCTACAAATTTGATCACTAAACTCATGTTATTTTGAAACAGAATACCAAGTTGTTTTAAAATTATTTCACATCCTGGGTTTGAGAAATAAGTTTAGGGTAATTTGTTTGAAAATGACATTGGTTTAGTTAATAACTCCATGATCTTCAGTGCTTCGACAGGGGGGCGGCGACACCATGAACTTCTTCCTTAGCCCCTTCTCTCTCTTCTTCATTCCCTCTCTCCCTCTCTTCACATTTGAACTGTAAAACCTAGGGAGGGAAATTGGTCTCCCCCAAAATGATGTCACTTGGGTGAGGGAGTAATCTCTGCCACAGATCCCTTCACTAGATCACTCTAGAGGATCCAAATGCCTAATTCACCCCCAACATCTCGAGAAATTATTCATTTGTCTAAGGGCACCACGTCACTAATGCCAGGTGGTGCCCCATCCCAATAGTTGCGCACCACCTGTCTATATTGCCAGTTGCTCTACCACATAATTAACACAAATAATACACATGAAAGACTCTGAACGCGTTAATGTTAAAGAGATTTAAAATAATTTATTATTGTTTTATATTACCGCTTCAACTCCAAAATTTGAAGTTTGAAAATTTGAATTCAAACCCACTCAACATAAACAAACATTTGTCTCCCTCCTCTATTCAATCTCTCTCTACCACATGTGTTTAAGCGATAGACATGTGTGTCCTCCAAGTATCCAAAGAGTGTCAGAGTCTTTAAAAAAAATTAAAAAATAGGACATGTTTTGAAGAGTGTTGGACACGTGTCGGGAAAATGTCCAAAGAGTGTCGGTATCTGACACAGACACGACACAGATACGTCGCTTTCTTAGAAGTGTCCGTACTTCTTAGTTGTCCACCAAGTCCACCATCAATGCCAAATAACCTTAGTGGACCAAGCAGATATCTTAACCTTGAAAAAATATCCATTAATGAGTATATAGTACCTACTTTTTCATCACTTAGCTCTTGCACAACCTTTGAGAACAACAGATTAGCTAAGTAGTAGTCTAGTATGAGATCAAAGATGATAATCTCATAAGAAAGCGTAGTAGTCAACAAGAAATAAACACGAGGCACACTTAAGTGCAATGGCCTCCTATCTCCTGCGTCTTGGAACCTAAGCGCAAAGCCAGCGTGCGAGTAAAATGGTTAGTCCTACACAAGTGTATAAATGTTATATGTGCAATGGAATTCAATTTGGAAAGTCTTGGAGAATGAAACCTAAGAGTTTCTAAAACTAAGAAACACAAACAGGAACACATGAAAATTTTTAATAAATAAAGGAAACGTGGGGGACCCAAAAAATTATAATTTTATGTATTTATTATATATCATATATATAAATATAAATATTCCATTCAAGGATAATAAGAAAATGCAACTTGGTACTGTTTCCTATAAATTTACTTTCTTATTCCTTTTCTTTTATCATTGTATCCCCTATTTATTTTGTTCAAATTTGTAATTAGTTTCGTTTGTGCCTAAACTATGGTTACATTATGTCCTCCAAGAGTTTGAAGCATGTTTGAATCATTTTTTTTTTTTTTTTTGTGGTCAAATGACATGTTTGGATAAGTGTCGGACATGTGTCGGGAAGTGTTTGACATGTTTTGGTTAGTAACATGGACACGCTATCTTGTTAGAAGTGTTCATGCTTCTTAGTTGCAAAACAAAAAACCTACAAAGAGTACATAGACTATTATGTTCATTTCCTTGATTGGTTGATACGACTCATACATCATAATCACATGAAATCTTGGAAGTGATTTTTCAATATTTGATTGACCTCTCCTATCTAATTATTTGATTTTTTTCGATTTGATAAATAGTGTTCTTATTTGATTATATTTTGTTTGGGCAATTGTTTGGTATTTATTTTGATAAGAATTGGGATTTGATGACTTGTGATTTTTTTTTTTTTTTTTTTTAAATTGATGTCCGTTGGAAATAGAAAAAGAATAGGATGGCAATTTTTGACGACATTATCTCGCCCTGTCTTTGTGTTCAATATTTTCCCCTTATAGGGCTTCTGGCAATATCAAATGTGGGATCCCCAATTGAATTTGGTATTGGAATGATATGAATTTCCTTGTCTCGTATCCTTCCCATCAACCCTCTGTAATATAGTATGTATATATCTTTCAAGAATTTAATCTTGAAACATTAATTTTCTTCATAAGAACAATATTTATCGAACAAAATGTAGTAGAAAAATATTATATGCTTATCAAAACATGTGTCTTTGGCTTCAAATTACTCATGTGGGCATCATGACTTCAAATTAGTTTTGAATTTTTACTAAAGCCAACCTGATGGGGAATCTGTCTCATTAGGGGACAAGGATGGTAGATGTAGAAATATTCTTTGATAGGGATCAAGGATGGTACTTGGAATATTCTCCGACGGGGTTCCTGTCACGCCCCAAACCCGCCCCTAAAAGTTTGGGTATGACCACTTCAGAAACAGACACTTAACTCAATACTCATAACGTATAGGGCCTGAACGAAAGCATTTAATATCATAATCATTAATATAAAATCACATCCATTGAGCTATCACTATTATGTCAGGATCACAAACAATGCATCACGTAAATAAACATACAGAGAACATGCACTTGAAAATTAGTTATATACATACGCATACACAGACCTAGCCCCAAGGTTGGGCGTATAACAAAAGCATTGGAGGGTGAAGGAGTTATGTACATTTCAACCTTAGGCAGATAATTAGAGTACAAGCCAAAAGTCTAACAAAACTTCACAAAATGTTCGGGTTTCGTCTAAGTGCCTGGACATACGGGGATTGACAAAAGAGAGACAAGCACCGAGGGTTAAGGCTGACCTCCAGATTGATTACCTACAGAATCAGACAAAATACAGAGTGAGCCAAGCTTAGTGAATAATAGTACCCAAATAATTCAATGATCAACTTGAATTATAATGCATATCAATACGTATATAAATACAAAAGACATATAGTTAATCTGATACTGTAACTATTTCCAAAACGGCCTTGAGCCCAATTTTTAGACGGAGTGGCTTTAAGCCCAGATTAAACAGAGTGGCTTTAAGCCTAGAGATATACAGAACAGCCTTAAGCCTGACATATTTTACAGATTGGCCATAGGCCTAACAGATTCCACAGATTGGCCGTAGGCCTAACAGAGTTTACAGATTGGCCATAGGCCCAGATATCATCAGAGCAGACTAGTTTCAGAGTCTTACAGAGTTTCAGAGGCATATGAAGATACACACATTCTTTCAATCGTTCATATAAGTTAACATAGTTAATTTACGATTAACAGAGTGCTAATGGTAACATTAGCGATAGGTAAAGTGTACTACTACAGTACTACTTCTCACAGTGTTGTGGCGGATCTCTACCTCCTCCCCGGAGGGTGTCCTACACACATACAAAGTCACACATTAATCCAATTCCTTCTTAAATTCACATTTGATTCGATAACTTCAAGTAAATTAAGAAGCATTTTAAAGATTTCAAATACTAATTTTAACCATCCCAGAGGGTTAAACACGTAAAACGGAGCGAGCAAAATTTTACAGCATGGGCCGCACGTGCGGCGGTTGGTCCCGCACGTATGGTTGGGAAGTCCCCCACGTGCCTTTTTAGCAGTAGCCAAAACCCAAAATTTTCCCATTTCCCGCACGTGCGGCCATGACTCCCGCACGTGCGGCAGTGCTCCCGCAAGTGTGGCGATGACCCCCGCACGTGCGGCGATTCTGTACAATTTCAGTCCGAAATTTCAAGCAACTCTTCACTTAGCAAATTCAATATAAAGCCCAAATTAAGGAAGATTTATGCAACATAATGGTTCAATACTACAATAACATGAATTATAAGTGTATAATGTTACAAGAATTGTAAGTTACAAACCCAACTAAGTTACTTCTTTCAATTTCAAGAACACAACCCAATCCTCTTAATCATACAAACAATACACATGTACTCACATGTAGTTCCAACATGAGAATTCTAGGCATGAGTTACAATTTCCCCCATATAACCCAAATTAGATCCCAAACAAGCAAATAAGAAGTATAATTTTCCAATTAGGCAAGCATCACACACAACTTCAATCATAAACCCTAGTCCTCACAAGTGAGAGGAGAATTCTCACACATGTTCAAAAGAGAGCTTATGTAGAGTAACTTTTACGTACCTTGAGTTCAAATTCTACAACCCTCACAAAGTTTCCCAATCTTCTTCTTGAAGAACTTCCTCTCAAACCCTCTTCTTCCCTAAGTTCTCTCTCTCAGGATATTTCCTTGTAATGACTCTAAGTCAAAGGTCCAAAGAACATAGATATATATATAAAGAGTGAATAAAGACGAAAATCAATCAGTTTAATCATCCCAAATCAAATTTTCACAAAAATGCTTACTATGACTTAAAAATTATGCTGATTTCAAATGTAAAATCAATTTCAGATTATTAAGCCTCTAAGGCTCTCAATTCTTGATCCAAACATTATAATCGTAACAGATACTTTCTTATTAAACAGATATAGGTCTCTAATCATAAGACCCATTTGCTTAAACTTAATTTCACATGAACTTTCACATTAAGCATTTAAATGCACAGAACAAGGGACTAAAAGTATACCAGAAACATATGCGAGGGTCGGATTATTACAGTTCCAGTAATTAAAAATTGGGCTCATCTTGCCCTGTCATCATTCTTTAAAAAAATTTGATTCATGAACCCTGATTTGAGAAAGGTAAAATGTCGCAAAGCAACTGTGATCATCGGGATAAGTGATTTTTTGATGTTTTAGAATTATATTTGTTTTTGGTTTATTGATGCAAAATAACAAACAATACATCATCAACATTTTTTTTTGTTTGTTTGTTTATTTGGTGTATTAAGGAAATGAATCATTATCAATATCTTTTCTGCAATTGGGGTTGTTGTAGCTGATGAGCATTACAAGATTTCTTTCGGTCCTTTTTTTATCAACTAAAATCAATAACATGCTTGTTCTTTTTCTTTTTGTGTCATCAGAAAAATAAGACTCTTGCAGTAGAGGCAGAACAATGTTGAGCAACATTGATCAAAATTTACCTGAAGATGTTATGAATAAGTTACTCTCAAGGTTGCCCGTGAAATCCCTATTGCGATTCAAATGTGTCTGCAAGTACTAGTACACTCTAATTAAAAGCCCTGATTTCATTAGCAAGCACTTTAACCAGGAAAACTGTTGGGTATACCTCCTTAGTGGAGTAAGGGACCCAATTAGTTTATTAAAATATTTAGTTTGGTTTGGTGTTATTTATAATATATTTTTAATATATTATTCCTAACTTTTGGAGGCCCAATGGGTATTTAATAATCAGTTTGATAGCAGCTAGGGTTTTGTTAAAAAGCCCAAGATTGAATAATATATTGATATATATATATATTTGCTAGGAGGCAACAGTTGATTATCTTTTATTTTTGGGTTTGGTTTTGGGCAACAACATAGAACTTTGTAAAAGTTCAATTGGTGATTTCCATTGGTACAATGGCTGCATGTAGTTTGCTTTGCTTCACTTTGTTTGGACGTTTTGACAACTCTAGCTCCACATTGAAGGTGTTGGTTTTGGTTCATTGTTTTGGATCTTCTACAACTCTGTTTTGAAGACTTTTTGGTAAGGTCTTTCCTTTTGATTATTTGTGATTATTTGGAATTCACCTAAGGGTGGTTTTGTGAGACCATTCGTGTCTCATTTGTAATCGTTTAGAAACTTTTTGGTTGATAGTGGAATCGGATTTCGATCCTGTGGATGTACCTCACATTAAGGGAACCACGTAAAAATTCCTGTGTCAGTGTTGATTTAATTTTTATGCGTTAGTTTTTATTCCCATTGATTGATTTACTTGTGATAAATCATCTATTTTCCATAACAACTGGTATCAGAGCTTATAGTTTATTTGAGTTTATTTATTTGTGTAAATCAATGGAGGGGAATGTAGGTCGCATATCTAGCTTCAATGAAAGCAATAGGGTAACTTGGAAAAATAAAATGGAGGACTTATTATTTTGTAAAGATATGTATGGGCGTATTGAGGGTGATAGTGGCAAACCCAATGGTATGAAAGATGATGAATGGAAGGGGCTTAATCGAAAAGCCGTTGGTGTTATCCGTCAATGGATTGATGACAGTGTGTTTCATCATGTTGCTATTAAAACTTCATGTCACGACCCAAACTAGCCCCTAAAAGTTTAGACATGACCGGCCTGAACTTAGGCCTCGAACTCAAGAGCAACATATATTCCATATCATAGTAGGGCCTAGCGGAAGCAAATAATAACCAATTGAAATGCCCATTGAGCAATATCTAAATGCCAGGATCTCAAAACATTTCATCACATTTCATCACACATCATAATACACATATGGTCCACATATATATCTACAAATATATACAAACCCCCCCTTCATGGGGTATAATCAAAACGTTGAGAAATTTAAAGTTATACATATTAAGAACACGTTTGACAAGATCATTAATGACCCATGTGCTAAAAGAGGGAATTCTGCAAAAAGCAAAAGACTCTACTTTGCTTGGCTTGACACAGTAGAGTTAACAAAAGGTTACAGGAACTGAACTAGGGCTGGCCCCCGGGTCCATCACCTACGTAACATACACACAAACGAGTGAGCGAGGCTCAGTGAATAATAGCAATATAAAGGGATTCATATGAATAGACATAAGATACGTAGCATATAAATTCATAGGTTATTTGTTTGCCTCAGACATGAATCCATAGCAAAACAGCCTCGGGCCCAACTTTATTCAGAACGGCCTTAGGTCCAACAGAATACAGAATCAAAACGACCTTTGGTCCATATTTCATATGCTATAGTTCAATCATTTCAGTCATACCATCGAACACAACTCATATAACATATGCCATTCACTAGCAAACTAGATTAGGAATTGAATAAAACACATGAGTACAATACGTGTATAAAGCATATCGTTATACTACTATTACTCACAGTGATGTGGACAAGTAACAGTTCCTTCTTGTACGTGACCTACACATAGCATACACCTCACAAGTAAGTTACTTCCCTTTAGCTTTTTTTTTCTACTAAATGTTCGATTCGTTAATCCGTGTGAAATTGTGAGCATTTCTGAAAGATCAAATGTACATATTAATAATTTTAGAGGGTCAAACAGAGCTAAATAAAGTGACAGAAATTTTCTCCATGTGCCGCATGTGTGGAAGTCTTCCACCGCACGTGCGGCCCGCACGTGCTTTTATTGCAGAAAGCTCCAATCTGTCTCCCCTGTTTTCCGCACGTGCGGCTGTGAGCCCCGCACGTGCGGTTATACGTCCCACACGTGCGGCCATGGCCCCCGCATGTGCGATCGTATGCTCTGTTTTGAGCAATCCGAACATCTCCAAACACCAAACTTTCCAAGACCAATTTAAGGTGAAAAACAAGCAAATTTTTCCTTCAATATCACCACATGTGAACATAATAAACATGAATCTCATACATAATTAGATCATAACTCATTTAAAAGGAAATTCATGCAATTTGATGATCATATTTCATTTTATCCATTTACATTTTCAAGGTTAACCAAAAGAGAGACAAACATATAGAGATCAAAACTTGAAAGCTTGAAGATATCTTCTCAAGTTAACTCAAACAAACCCAAAATACAAGAATTAACTCTCAAATTAGATAAATACAATGCATCTTGATGCTTTCCATGGATATTTCCTCAAACAAGGTTTTTATATCAAAACCCTAACTTATATGAGTGAAAAGCTTCATTTACATGCTTGATAACAATCAAATGAAGGAGGTTTAGGATATTTGAGTTGATATATACTCACTTTGATCTCCAATCTTTGAACTCCCTCAAATTCTTCAAGCTCCTAGTTGATTCCCCTTTTCTCTCTCTCTCTTTTCTCTTCTCCTTTCTTCTTTCTCCAGGAATGTTTTATGTTTTTTATTCTAAGTATTCCTTATATCTCTTATATCTAAGGCTTATATAAGGCTAGTCCAATTAAATCAATTTAATTCATTACGAATCAAATTTTTTTACGAAAATTTATATTATGTCCTAAAAATCATGCTAATCATAAATGTAAAGTCAATTTCGGGTTATCGCGCCCCTAAGGCTTTCAATTTCTAGTCCAAACATCTCAATTTTAACAGATTTTCTCATAACCGACAGATATGATTTCGTAATTATATAATTCACCTAATTAAACACAATTTCACATAGAATTTCACATCAAGCATATAATCACACATATAACTAAAGACTTAAAGCATATATGAGGATCAGGTTATTACACTTCAACACATGATTTATGGAAAAAATTGGAAGGCCTTTATGGCAAAAAATCAGCCACAAATAAAGCCTTTCTATTTCGAAAGCTGGTTAATTTAAAATATAAAGATGGCAGCCCTATTCCAAAACATTTGAATGAAATAATGAGTATTGTTAACTAACTTGCTTCTATGAAAATTGTTTTTCATGATGAGTTGCAGGCTTTGATGCTACTTAGTTCTTTGCCCAAAAGTTAGAAGACTTTGGTTATGACAATTAGTAATTCGGCGCCCGATGAAGTTGTCACAATGAGCCAAGTCACTAGTAGCTTGTTGAATGAAGAAACTAAAAGACAATCAACAGAATCCTCTCATTCAAAAGCATTTGTTGTGAGAGGCCGAAGCAAAACAAGGGGGAAGAGTAAGACTCCTCATAGTCTTGATCAAAGCCGTGACAAATCAAGAGATGGTTCTTTTTCAAAGAAAGACATTGAGTGCTATTATTGCCATGAGAAAGGGAACATAAAGCGAGAATGCCGAAAGCTCAAGAAGAAGGAGAAAAGGCGGGACAAAAGTGTGGATAAAAAGCAAGAAGACACAATAGCGGTTACTACCGATGATCTCATGGTTGTTTGTGAATATGATTGTATCAATTTTGTGGGCCAATAGAGCAATTGGGTGATTGATTCCGGTGCTTCTTTCATGTGACTTCTTGAGTTGATTTCTTCACTACCTACACCAAAGGAGATTATGGTTGTATTCGAATGGGTAATGAAGGTTTGTCCAAGATTATTGGCATGGGTGATGTTTGCTTGGAAACAAATTTGGGCTGCAAGTTGTTGCTTAAAGATGTGAGGCATGTTCTCGTCATTCGCCTCAATTAGATCTCTACCAGGAAGCTAGATGATGAAGGCTTCAACAACATATTTGGTAATGGAATATGAAAGCTCACAAAAGGTTCTTTGGTGGTGGCTAAGTGCAAGAAGACTCATACACTTTATTTGATGCAAGGAAAAATTTGTAAAGGTGTTGCCAATGCATTTGAAGATGAAACTTCTACCGAATTGTGGCACAAGCGACTTGTCCATATGAGTGAAAAGCGGCTACAAGTTTTGTTTAAGAAAGAGCTTCTACCCGGTTTGAAATGTACACATCTTAAAACTTGTGTTCATTGTTTGGTGAGTAAACAACATAGAGTTTCTTTTCATAAAATTGTTGCTTCCAGAAAAGAAAATATTTTGAAGTTGATTCATTTGGATGTTTGTGGTCCTTTAAAAGTTAGAACACATAGTGGTGCACTTTATTTTGTTACTTTTATTGATGATTATTCAAGGAAAGTTTTGGCTTTTATACTAAAAACTAAAGATAAAGTTCTAGATGTATTCAAGCATTTTCAGGCCATGGTTGAAAGAGAAACATGGCATAAATTGAAGTGCATCCGAATAGACAATGGCGATGAATACATTGGTCCATTTGATGAGTATTGTCGCAGCCAAGGTATTCAGCATCAAAAGACAGTTAAGAAGACTCCTCAACAAAATGGCGTTGCCGAGAGGATGAACCGCACCATTGTGGAAAGAACAAGGTATCTGCTTTCACTTGCTAAATTGCCAAGATCCTTTTGAGATGAGGCAATGAAGACAGCGGCTGACGTGATTAATTTGTCTCCTTCCTATCCTTTGAATGGTGATGTTCCAGAAAAAGTTTAGACCGGCAATGATGTGTCTTATGAGCATTTGAGAGTGTTTGGTTGCCAAGCCTTTGTTCAGATTCCAAAGGATGAGAGGTCCAAGCTTGATAGCAAGTCAAGACAATGCATTTTTCTTGGCTATGGGCATGATGACTTTGGTTATAGATTGTGGGATCCGGTCAACAAGAAAGTCATTCGAAGCCATGATGCTGTGTTTCTTGAAGACCAAACAATTGAAGACTTTGGCAAAGGTGATCAACTTGAGCCAAAAACTAGTGATCTCATTGACATGGATCCATCTCCTTCATCTTCAGTTGATTATCAAAATGGGGGAGATATGCAGCCACCTCTTGAAGATGTAGATGATGATGCTACTCCAAATGAAGTTGAGCCAGAAATTGAGGAAGAGCATCTAACTCAAGAACCGCCACCACAACTTAAGTTGAGAAAATCTACAAGGGATCGGCAACCTTCGAGAAAGTATCCTCCCAATGAATTTGTGTTGATTTCTGATCAAGGGGAGCCCGAGAGCTACCAAGAAACAATTGAGCATGCAAAGAAAGGTGATTGGAAAAAGGTCATGGAAGAGGAATTGAATTCCTTGCTTCAAAATCACACTAATGATTTAGTGAAGTTGCCTAAGAGAACGAAAATTCTGAAAAATAAGTGGGTTTTCAAATTGAAGAATGATGGCAAGAATCTGAGGTACAAAGCACGTTTTGTTGTGAAAGGCTTTGGGCAAAAGAAATGTGTTAACTTTGATGAAATTTTCTCGCCGGTTGTGAAGATGTCTTCTATTCGAGTTGTACTTGGCATGGCCGCAAGTATGAACTTTGAAGTTGAGCAACTTGATGTGAAGACCGCATTTCTCCATGGTGACCTTGAAGAATAAATTTACATGGAGCAACCGGAAGGTTTTGTGGAGAAAGCGAAAGAGAAATTTGTTTGCAAATTGAAGAAAAATTTGTATGGCCTCAAGCAAGCCCTGCGACAATGGTACAAAAAGTTTGACTCTTTCATGATGAATAATGGTTTTTCTAAAACCACTTCGGATTATTGTGTGTTTGTGAAAAAATTTTCAGATGGCAAATTTATTATTCTTTTGCTTTATGTGGATGACATATTAATTGTTGGTCAAGATTACACTATGATTAACAGGTTGAAATTGGAGTTAAGAAAATCGTTTGTTATGAAAGATTTGGGACTGGCAAAGCAAATACTTGGTATGAAAATTGTTCGTGATCGCAAAAAGACACTGATTTGGTTGTCTCAAGAAAGCTACATTGAAAAGTTTCTTGAGAGGTTCAACATGGATAAAGCAAAGCCGGTTGGTTGTCCACTTGCGGGTCACTTCAAGCATAGTTAGAATCAATGTCCTATAAATGAGAAAGACAAGGGAGAGATGCAGAAAATTCCTTATGCTTCAACGGTTGGTTCTTTGATGTGCGCCATGGTTTATACAAGGCCAGATATTGCTTACTCCGTTGGTGTGGTGAGTCGTTTTCTCTCTAATATAGGTAAAGAATATTGGGCAGTGGTAAAATTGATTCTAAGGTATCTTTGAGGGACTTCGAAGGTGTGTTTGTGTTTTGGGGATGGTAAACCGATGCTTGATGGGTTCACAGATTCTAACATGGCCGGTGATGTTGATTCTAGGAAATCTACTCTGGGGTATTTGATGACTTTTGTAGGGGGAGCTATGGCATGGCAATCTAAATTACAAAAATGCATTGCTCTCTCAACTACCGAAGCTAAATTTATTGCCATTATGGCAACTTATAAAAAAGAGTTATGATTGAAGAAATTTTTGTAGG
Source organism: Camellia japonica (assembly GCA_030407325.1). Classification (NCBI taxonomy): domain Eukaryota; kingdom Viridiplantae; phylum Streptophyta; class Magnoliopsida; order Ericales; family Theaceae; genus Camellia; species Camellia japonica. The sequence goes on from JAPPVO010007161.1 coordinate 30,406, forward strand.
AATTGGGTTTGAAGCAAGAAAGATATGTGCTTTATTGTGATAGTCAAAGTGCTATTCATTTGAGTAAAATTTCTACTTTTCATTCAAGATCGAAACACATTGATGTGAGATACCATTAGATTCGTGATGTGTTAGATTCGAAATTGTTGCAACTCGAAAAGGTTCACACGGATGATAATATTTCGGATATGTTGACTAAGACTTTGTCGAGGGATAAACATTTGAAGTGTCGAACTTTAGAGGGTATGGTTGATATCTCCACCTAAGTCGGTAGCGAGAGAATTGTTGGGTATACCTCCTTAGTGGAGTAAAGGACCCAATTGGTTTATTAAAATATTTAGTTTGGTTTGGTGTTGGTTATAATATATTTTTACTATATTATACCTAACTTTTGGAGGCCCAATGGGTATTTAATAATCAGTTTGATAGCAGCTAAGGTTTTGTTAAAAAAACCCAAGATTAAATAATATATTGATATATATATTTGCTAGGAGGCAGCGGCTGATTATCTTTTATTTTTGGGTTTGGTTTTGGGCAACAACATAGAACTTTGTAAAAGTTCAATTGGTGATTTCCATTGGTACAGTGGCGACATGTAGTTTACTTTGCTTCACTTTGTTTGGACGTTTTGACAACTCCGCCTTCGCATTGAAGGTGTTGGTTTTGGTTCATTATTTTGGATCTTCTACAACTCTGTTTCGAAGACTTTTTGGTAAGGTCTTTCCTCTTGATTATTTGTGATTATTTGAAATTCACCTAAGGGTGGTTTTGTGAGACCATTCGTGTCTCGTTTGTAATCGTTTGGAAACTTTTTGGTTGATAGTGGAATCGGATTTCGATCCCGTGGATGTACCTCACATTGAGAGAACCATATAAAAATTCTTGTGTCGCGGTAGATTTAATTTTTTTGCATTAATTTTTATTCCCATTGATTGATTTACTTGTGGGAAATCATCTATTTTTCCTAACAAAAACAATAATGGCCGTCTCATTGTTCATCATTATATTTCTGACATTGATAGATATGCTATCGCACTTTTCCCTGATGAAACATTTGTTGGTATACTGCCTTTGCATGAAAATCTTGATCATCTACCGAGCCCAGAAGATATGGGCAATGCTGTTGGCCCCATTGACGGCATATTTTTGCTGCACATTCCTGGGTATTATAGCAACAGCGACCGTATGGCTCTGTGAAACCCTGCTATGTGAGAGTTCAACCGCCTCCATGTATTCAAACCTATCTTTCCACCGAATTTTCATGCCCTTACAAATGTGATTGGATTTGGGTTGGACCCATATTACAAGATTATTTGGATTCGCGACTTTATTGAAAGGATTAGTGATGAAACATATGATATATAGGCTATCCTTATCATGTTGTTGTAATATACACTCTAGGTAAAGATTTGTGAAGACATTTCGATCTTCTTACAATACCTAAAGGCCGTACTATCTATAATTCTTTGTGTGCCACATGCATAAATGGAGCATATTATTGGTTGTCTGGTATGGATTATATTAAATATAGGATCCTTTCATTTGACATGCGGCTGGAGGAATTTAGAGAGATAGAGGGGCCTGATCATCCTGAGCATAAATGGGGGTTTCTTTCATTGTACAATGATTCTATTGGTTTGTTCCTTCGTCAAACTGGTGTGATTTTGCAATCTATTATTGATATATGGGTGATGGAAGAGGAAGGATGTTGGACCAAACTAATAACAGTAAATTCGTTTCTAGAAGTTTCTCTTCTGCGTGGGTTTTGGAATAAGGAGCTTTTGTTTGAAAGTCAGACGAATGAGCTGATGTTGTACAACCATAAAACCCATGAGATGTGAAATCTTGAAATCTACGGATGTGGCTATGAAGCACGGATACTTCAAATAGGAAGACGTATCCGTATCAGATACTGATACTCCTTGGATACTTATGGATAAGTATCAGATACTTATTAAAAGTATCGGATACTTCTTAATTAATTTTTCATTAATTTTGAAGTATCGGATATTTAGTTTTGAAGTATCAAATGCTCCAAGTCACATATTATCGAATACTTCTTAATTAATTTTGAAGTATCAAACGCTCCAAGTCATGAATTACTCCTTTTACGAAATTAGAATTGTATCATTTCTTGCATAACATCATAATATAATATAACTGCGAGGATAAATAGAATATTTTTATAATACTTTGCTTAGTTTTTTTATAAAAATAACGTAGTAAGCTAAAGTAATAGAATTCATCAAATTGACATATCTTCATTGTATCATGCATGTCCCCTATAACTACATAGAAGTAAGGATTAATAAGATAATATAACAATAGTAAAATTAAATATCAATAAATAAATAAGCAAATAAACTTGCATAGAATATTTTTGACTAGTGCAAAAGGAAAAAAACATAGGGTCAAGCTGTAGATTGTTTTGATATTATAATATCAACATATTAGACTTGATATTGAAATAAAATATTTGCAAGACCTATTGAAAATTTAAAAACTAAACTAGCTACTCGCTTAAATTAATACCTAATTCTTAAAAGATTAGTATTTTGCATTATAAAGTTACTGTGATTTCTCAATATTCTTGAGCTTATGTGTAACTCACTGCTAATAATTTTTTTATTTTTTATTTTTTACAAACGTATCCTAGCCGTACCCGTATCCGTATCCTACTTTTTTAGGTTTTGTTGTATCACCGTATCCATATCGTATCGTATCCGTACCTCGTATCCGTATGTGTGCTTTCTAGGGATGTGGCAATGCTCTTGGGCTTTGGGCTATTTGTTACAAGGAGAGCTTAGTTTCAATGTTTGGACAAAATGATGAGGATGGGAGGAGGAGGGGCTACCAATTCTCTAATGCATGACTTCCTTATTACTGGTTGCTGCACGAGCTTAGGACTAGGAATCCAAAACCCGAATAACTTGTTTATTCTTGTCCTGATTGTCTATCTTCGGACTCACTCTGTTTTATTATGGGCATGTTTTCTCATTGGTTTATTCTCTATTTTGAAAAATACTACTTTTTTATGGATGCTAAAATTAATAATTTTTTTAAGTAGTAACTCTTTAACATCCAAACAACCCAATCTGACATTTGTCAGTGCTCAAATTAAGGGAAAATATCATTTAAGTGGAATGTAAGATAAATAATCTTAAATTAATGAAAAACTTTGCAACATTAAGACATAATTTTATATACTTTTTCATGAATTTGGTACTATTTTTTAACATTATACTGACACATTATTTCCCCTAAAATTAACAATTCTAAACTCTCTTCAGGGCGCCTAGCCACTAAAACATAACACATCTCTTTGTTTTTACAATTGATGCTTCAATTATTTGGATTACTGATTTATTAAAAATTGAAAGTTAAGTTAAAAGAGAAAACTGTTGAGCTAAATAAATATATGCGTTGTTACCACTTTTTTCCTCCATTGTGATCCATCCAAACACATTGTAGAACAAAGACTTCATTTGTCTTCTTCGTTGTAATTTATCCACAACTTCCCACTTTGGTATTCAAAGAAAATGAAGAAGAGATAATAGTATTGGCATGGAGGCCTCCAGTAAAAAAAACACAAAAATAAAAGAAGATAATTTACGATCTCATATTAGACACATTGTGCTCTCGACTTATTGTGTTATAAGATAAATAGGTTTGATTTATTTTTTGGGAAACAAAAAAAGACTACATTATATTTTTTATTCTTTTGTTTTCATTTTTAAGATGCACACTATCCATACCAAAAATGGTAAAAACTATAAAACATAGAGAAAATTGTTTAGTTTTATTGGAATAAATATAAATGTTGCATGTGCTCTAATTTTATAATTGTTGATATAAATAACACAACTTATCATTCTTCAAATGTGTGGTGTATAACATACAACCTATCCTAAATGATCACGACTTTCTGGCCAAGTTTGGCATCCCAATATAAGTGCACTTATTTCATCTTTTTATCTTTTTTGGGTCACATCAATCAACATCTCCTCTCTACTTTTTCTACACATAATATAAGAAAAGTCAAAAAGTGCACTTATTCTAAACTTCCCAAACTTGGCATCGAAAAGGCAAAAAACTATTTTGTTGGCTTTGATTTTAAAAATATATATTAAAAGTTGGAGATTTGATTACGTATGGTATGATTTATTCCTGTTTTAGAATACTTATAATTTCTTTTCATAACCTAAAAAAGTCAAAAAGTTACTATTCTATTTAAGTCACATCATCTTATTTAAGTCACATCACTTCTCTACTACATCACTTCTCTACTACATCACTTCAAACCCAACCCATACACAACCCATGTTTCATAAAAAGTCAAAAAGTACAGTTATTTAAATCATCTCAAACCACCTCAAAATGTCCATGTATAAAGATGGTAAATAAAGATCTCATTTTTATTCTGGGATTAATGATTCTTTCTCTTTTTACTTTTTTTCGTTTCAACAAAACAAATGGCTTCTTAATTAAGTCCATTGGGCCGTGATTGGATTGAGTTTACCTAATAATAATAATAATTAGCGGCTTGACACATGGGATGTATGTGCAAATTCGTAAAATAAATATAGCTTCAAATAGTGCATTCAATATGTTGAATATATAAATTTAAAAAAAAAAATTGAATATATAAATAATTTGGCTGAACTCAGTATCTTTAACTAAATTTAAAATTTTTAAAAATTGAATATAAAAATAATTAAACACAAATTGAAAGACTAAGGTGCCGTTTGATAACACTTACGTTTTCAGTTTTCTGTTTATAACTCAAATAAAACTTGTTTGGTAAATTTTTAATTTATAAATCAGTGGTCTCAGTTTATAAATTTGGCCAAAAAATGTAAACTCAAAAAATGTGTTTTCGTTTTGAGTTTTGAGTTTTTTTTTTTTTTTTACCACCCAACATTAGCCACCACCCGCCACCATTTTCCACCACCGTCTTCCGCCACCGCTCACCACCACCACCACCTACCCCTACCATCACCTGCTATCACCACTCACCACCACCACCCGCCACCCACCTACCCACCACCACACACCACCTACCGCTACACCACACCCCACACCACCCACCCACCACCACCACCGCACCACCACCCACCACCACTCGCTCCACCCACCACGCTACCGTCACCACCCACCCACCACCACCCACCCGCACCACCCCACCACCCGCCACCACCACCACCCACTCACTACCACCACCACCCGCTACCGTCACCCACCACCCATCACCACCCACCGCCACCACCACCACCACCCCCACCACCACCACCACTCACTACCACCCCACCGTCACCACCACCACCACCCACCGCCACCACCCACCACCACCACCCGCTACCCATCGTCACTACTTTCCACCACCGTTTCCACCGCCACTTGTCACCACTTGCCATTTCTCACTCTTTTTTATATTTTTAAATATTTTGTCAATTACCAAACGTGTTTGTAGTTTATGTTTTTCTAAAAATAAATAAAAAATAAACAAAAACCAGATAAAATTTTTGTAAATATAAACTGAAAAACGTAAACATTATCAAACAGACCCCAAACATTTGTAATAAAAGAGATTTGATAAATATGAAAAAAATAATAATTAATTAATTCAAAAAATTCAAAAAAAAAGGGGGATATTTGCCAATAAATCTCATCTCGCAAACAAGATTCCAATTAATCTCAAGTTTTTCTATTAATCTGTTAAGTCCTATTAGTAGAGAGTTTCTTTCCGTATGGTTCTATTTGTGATTTTAATAGTGTTTTGTGGGGCTAAGCAAGGAATTCGTAAAATCCGTAATCCGATCCGGTCCAGTTCAATTCAGTAGGTTTGGATTGATTTTTTTAATCCATGGTTCCGTTTCGGATTGAAAAATTAAAAATTCGTAGTCCACGGATCGGTTCTGGATTGAACCCATGGTTCCGAATTGAAACCGATCCGGACCGTATACAAATAGCCTATATTTATATTATACACCCTCCCACATAATGTTTTCTCTTATTCCGTATAAAACATAAACCCAAACCTAAATCCGCATAGTATCTTTTTTTATTGTTTTTGTTTGTTAATTTAAATATTTATGGTGGAACCAGTTTTCTTATGGTTGTTTAAATTCTAAAACAGTATGTCGCTATTGTGGAAAGACATGTTACTATTGTGGAACTAATATGATGCTATGTTTATGTTTTTATGAAATTAAAATGTTTTATATCTTTTTTGTTATTTAATTATGGAATCTGTGGTCCTAAATCGATTCGATACGTGTTTAAATAAATTGGTTCGGATTGGTTCCACGATTTAAACAGATTGGATTGGTTCCAATTTTTCAAGAACCGTAGATAACGAGCTAGTCCTAATTTTATCTCAATCCGAACCATACTCACCCCTAGTGTTCTGGTGGATAGCTATACCCTTTTATTAATGTGACAGGTATAATGTGATACTCCAATATAGCAAGTATTAATATGACACTCCAACGATGTGACATTTTAAAAAAATTAAAAATTCTTTAGTGTACTTTTCTTAAATATTACAACGTGACAAGTATGATGTCATACTCCATAACGTTTACTAAAAAAAATAAAAATTCCTTAGTGTATTTTTCCCAAGTGTGACAACGAGGCGGGTATGATGTAACACTTCAAAAAAAATGAAGACTCCTTAGTATATTTTTCTGAAACGTAACAACATAACGGGTATGATGTGACACTCTGAAAAAAATTGAAAACTCCTTGGAGCACTTTTTCCAAACGTGACAACGTGGCGAGTATGATGTGACACTCTAAAAAAAATTTAAAACTCCTTAATATACTTTTCTCAAACGTGATACGTGACACTCTTTAGTGTACTTTTCCCAAACGTGACAACATGGCGAGTATGATGTGACGCTCTAAAAAAATTTAAAAAAAAACTTTTTAATGTATTTTTCTCAAACGTGACAACGTGGCAGATATGATATGACACTCCAACATGGCAGGTATGATATGACACTCTAAAAAAATTAAAAACTCTTTAATGTACTTTTTCTAAATGTGAAACTCTAACGTGACGGGTATAATGTGACACTAAAAAACTCTTTAGTATACTATTTCAAATGTGATACTCCAATGTGACGGACAAATGAGTCATTATACATTCAAAATGACTAAATGGATCAAAGAAAAAAAAAATATGAGACTTATTAATCAATCTCCTCCAAAAAAAATTCAAAGATAATGCAAAAATATATGAGTGATATATATCATATCAAACCTTGAAATTGAAATTAGGGGATGGAACATTTTCACATTTTTTATCTCAATCTCTTTATTAATTAACTAGTAAAATTTTGTGCAATACATTATAATTTATTTTTAAAATGAAAAATTAATTTTGAATCTTAATATTTTGTGTAAAAAAATTCTAACAACTGAAAGCCAAATTACAAATAGATTTGCTAATGATTGATAAAAATTTATGTCACTACATGTGTTATCCTTTGTAAAAGGCTTTTAAAAAAAATAAAAATAATTTTTAAAAAATTTACATTTTTAACTTGAAATCAAATCATCATTTGTATTAATCTAATTTATCAAAAATTATGAATTTCACTTATATCAAAATATTTTTTTCTAAAAAAAAAAAATAATGAAAAAATTTATAATATAATAAATTATGATTTGATTATAACTCATGATGTATTTTTTTGATTATTATATGATGTTATGTTTATGTTTTTATGAAATTAAAATATTTTATATCTTTTTTTGTTATTTAATTATGTGAATATGTCATCCTAAACCGATCCGATCCGTGTTTAAATAGATTGGTTTGGATTGGTTCCACAATTTAAACGGATTGGATTGGTTCCAATTTTTCAAGAACCGTAGATAACGAGCTAGTCCTAATTTTACCTCAATCCGGATCATACTCACCCCTAGTGTTCTGGTGGACAGCTATACCATTTTATTAATGTGACAGGTATAATGTGATACTCCAATATGGCAAGTATTAATATGACACTCCAACGATGTGACACTTCAAAAAAATTAAAAATTCTTTAGTGTACTTTTCCTAAATGTTACAATGTGACAAGTATGATGTCATACTCCATAACTTTTACTATAAAAAAATTAAAATAAAAAAAATAAAAATTCCTTAGTGTATTTTTCCCAAGTGTGACAATGAAGCGGGTATGATGTAACACTTCAAAAAAAATAAAGACTGCTTAGTATATTTTTCTAAAACGTAACAACATAACGGGTATGATGTGACACTCTAAAAAAATTGAAAACTCCTTGGAGCACTTTTTCCAAACGTGACAACGTGGCGGGTATGATGTGGCACTCTAAAAAAAATTTAAAGCTCCTTAATATATTTTTCTCAAACGTGATACGTGACACTCTTTAGTGTACTTTTTCCAAACGTGACAACATGGCGAGTATGATGTAACGCTCTAAAAAAATTTTAAAAAAAAACTTCTTAATGTATTTTTCTCAAACGTGATAATGTGGCAGATATGATATGATACTCCAACATGGCAGGTATGATATGACACTCTAAAAAAATTAAAAACTTTTTAATATACTTTTTAAATGTGAAACTCTAACGTGACGGGTATAATGTGACACTAAAAAACTCTTTAGTATACTATTTCAAATGTGATACTCCAATGTGACGGACAAATGAGTCATTATACATTCAAAATGACTAAATGGATCACAAGAAAAAAAAAAATATGGACTTATTAATCAATCTCCTCCAAAAAAATTCAAAAATAATGCAAAAGTATATGAGTGATATATATATCATATCAAACCTTGAAATTGAAATTTTTTTCTAAAAATCTATTTCTTACTCCCTCCCCCCCCCAAAAAAAATTTTGAATAGCTATTCCTTACTCATTATTTTTTCTAAAATAAGTAAATTTTCAGAATATATTTTCAACTTACTATTCTCAACCATCCAAGAAATAAGAATTTTTTTGTTTTTTAATATTTTATTATTATCATTGTTTTTGGTGTTTCAAAAAATGTTAAGAACATCCTCATTCTTTTTGTGTGTGCAATTTTATTTTATTTTTTGGAAAAGTTTGAAATACTATTGTTTTGGAAACAATTTGAAAATTGAAAACAGTTTACCTACATTTTAAAGAAATATAGAAAGAAAAAAAAATTGAAAACACAATGAATAAAAAAAAATTATTCCATTTTTTGTTTTCTTTTTCTGACTTCTCTATTAACCTGTTAAATCAATATGCAAAAAAAACAAACAACTTTTCTTTTGAAGAACACAATGTCGTAAAAACTTATATATATATATTACTAAAAATAACAGAAAAAAATACTAAAAATAAAAAACTCATTTTCAAAAAAATTGAATTAAGAAAATTGGAACCATGTGAATTTTTCATCTCAAAAATGAAAAAAAAAGTTTAAACATTAAATAAATTGTTTAGACAATAATTGAATTTTAATTTTTTTTTACCCACTCAATTTTGAAATTACTATAAGTCGATCGATTCTATAAAAATTAATTTGGGGAATAATCTAGTTACAAGTATGTGCATGCATACACATAAAGTAGCCAATAAATTTTCGACTCAATTAGTTTATCCTAGTATGGACTCTAGATAATTTGAAACTTAAAAAAATAATTCTAAATGAGGAATTTTATATATTTTTATTATTTTTTGCAAAGTATATTATTTAAATTTAATTTTTTTTATATTTAGGGGCTTATTGATTTTTAAGACATAGTTTGGAGGTAAAATAAAATTCCAAATTAAATTTAGTGCTAAGTCAGCAAATTCCATTTGATTGTAATTGAAAATAGACGACGAGAAGTAAATTGGACAAATTTTTTTTAAAAAAAATTAAGAATTAAATTAAAATAATACAAAATCTTATTGCCAAATTAATTTTTGTATAATAATTTTAAAAACAAAAAATATAAAATTTTCTTGATATTTTATCTTAAACTATTTTAATTATATATTTTTTTTTATTGACACCAAAATGCATCATCCCATCGTTCAAAAAAAATAAATAAATAAATAAAAACACATCATCCACAAACCAAGCCATCCCTAATTCACCCCAAACATCTCGTTTCATTCATCGTAGTTGTAAGAAACTCTCTTGTCTCTCTCCGTCTCGCTCCTCCTCAACTTGTCGGTTGCCGCCACCGCCGTCGCTAGCCTTGTCGGTCGCCGTCGATCATCCTCTCAGATCGCCGATTTGGTAACTGGTAAGTCTCCCTTTCTCTTTGCTCTCTTATTTACTCTCCAGATTTGTTTCTCTTGCTCTTCTATTTACTCTCCTTTTGCTATCCAGTTGTGGGCATTTTTTTTAATATTATTTTTGATCTTGGAGTGCAATGACCACAGTTGTTTGTCTGTATTAGTTTAATTTGGACTGACTAATATTATTTTGTGTAGATTGTGGCTGTTCTTATTAATCTCTCCTGTTGAAATTGTGGAGAATTTAGGTATATAGACACTCTCTCTCTCTCTCTTCTCTCTCTCTCTCTCTCTGCGTTAACATTTGAAGCTGGTTCTCTGTTTTTTACTTTATTTTTCTGTGCTTCTTATCTGTCAATTGTCTGGTTTTTACCGATCTATTCATATGTTTTTGGTTTATTGATTTATTTCCTTGTCTTAGAATCTCTCCATCTATTCCTCAGAAATTCCATATATTTCTATAGGTGAACTTGTATATTAGAAAAAAGAAAAAGAAAAAAAAACTCCAAAAACTAAAAACTAACCGGATGAGTTTTTTTTTTTTCACAGTTCCAGAAATATTAATAAATTTTTTGAATTCTCAAAAAAATAATATTTCATTTTTTTCCAAATGCAACACTTTGCCAAACGTTAAGACTTTTGAAGTGCAATGTTATATCTTTGCTATTAGTTCAAAGTTATCAATTCATTCCTCATTCTTTCTTTTAGGTAGTGTATTATTTGGTGTTTGAAGGAAATGAATCATTATCAATATCTTTTTTGGAATTGAGGTTGTTGCGGCTGGTGAGCATTACAAGATTTTTTTTTGTCCTTTTTCACTCAACTAAAATGCAGGTTTGTTCTTTTTATTTTTGTGTCATCTTGACAGCAGAGGTGGTAAAATGTTGAGCACTAGGATCGAAATTTACCTGAAGATGTTGTGAATGAGATACTCTCAAGGCTGCCCGTGAAATCCCTGTTGCGATTCAAATGTGTCTGCAGGTACTGGTACACACTAATTAAAAATCCTGATTTCATTAGCAAGCACTTTAACCAAGAAAACAATAATGCCGTCTCCTCTTCATCATTATATTTCCGACATTGAAAGATATGCTATCGCTCTTTTCCCTGATGAAACACTTGCTGGCACATACCGCCTTTACATGAAATCTTGATCATCTACAGATCCCAGATGTATGGGAGATGTTGTTGGCCCCATTGACGGCTATTTTTGGTATACACTCAGTGACGTGATGCGACCGTATGGCTGCTCGTGAACCCTGTCTATGAGAGAGTTTAGACGCCTCTGTACTCAAACAAATTTTTCCACCAAATTTCATACCATTATAAATGTAGTTGGATTTGGGTTGGATCCATTGACTAGGGATTACAAGATTATTTGGATTCGCAACTTTTATGAAGCGATTGGTGATGAATCGGGTGATGACATAGATTATCCTTATTATGTTGTTGCAGTGTACACTCTAGGTAAAGATTCATGGAGACATTTCGATCTTCTTACGATGCCTACAGTTTGTTCCATCTATAATTCTTTATGTGCCACATGCATAAATGGAGCATATTATTGGCTGTGTACTGTAGTTAATGATGGTAATCGATATGGCATCCTTTCATTTGACATGAGGCTAGAGGAGTTTAGAGAGATAGAGGTGCCTGCTAGTACTAAACATAAATGGGGGGATCTTTCATTGTACAACGGTTCTATTGGTTTGTTCTTTTCTCAAACTGATTTGACTTTGGAATGTATTATTGATATATGGGTGATGGAGGAGGAAGGGTGTTGGATCAAACTAGTAACAGTAAAACCCTTTCCAGAAGTTTCACGTCCGTGTGGGTTTTGGAAGGAGAAGGAGCTTTTCTTTGAAACTCGGACGAACGAGCTGGTGTTGTTCAACCATGAAACTCATGAGATTAGAAATCTTGAAATGTACGGATGTGGCAGTTTTCTTGGGCTTTGGGCTGTTTGCTACAAAGAGAGCTTAGTTTCATTGTTCGGACAAAATGATGATGGGAGGAGGTGCTACCAATTCTCTGATGCGGTTCAGGACTTCTTTAGGAAACCAGAGCCTAGCGTTTAGGGAACCAAATCCAAAATGAACTATTATTATTGTTATCTGATTGTCCTCTTCGGTTTCCTTTTTTTTTTTTTGTGTGTGTGTGTGTGTGTAGGTTGTCTCGTTGGTTTATTTTCTCTCTTCTGAAAATTTGTACTTTTTTTTATGGATGTTGAAATTAATAAATCAAAATTATATATGTTGACCTGTCTTTACTTTTTATTATTATTTTGAAGAGTAATACTACATCTCCTAATTTCTACCCCCGATATCCCTCGAATGATAACAATTTATTTTTTGCCATATCATTGGGTGAGTTTGGAAAAATTAGGGGATGGAACATTTTCACACTTTTTATCTCAATCTCTTTATTAATTAACTAGTAGGTATTTTGTGCGATACATGATAATTTATTTTTAAAATGAAAAATTAATTTTGAATCTTAATATTTTGTGTAGAAAAATTCTAACAATTGAAAGCCAAATTATAAATAGATTTGCTAATGATTGATAAAAAATTATGTCACTATGTAAAAGGCTTATAAAAAAAATTCAAATAATTTTTAAAAAAATTATATTTTTAACTTGAAATCAAATCATCATTTGTATTAATCTAATTTATCAAAAAATTATGAATTTCACTTATATCAAAATATTTTTTTCTGAAAAAAATAAAATAACTAAAATTTTATAATATATATAAATTATGACTTGATTATAACTCATGGTGTATTATTTTGATTATTAATTGAAAAGATTTTTACTAATTTCTTTTGTTTTTAATCGTATTAAAGTGATACATCAGGTTTTTAATTATATCTTAAGGTGGGTTTACTCAAAGGTAGGATAGTAAGAGTTATTCACATTGATGCATAAAAAATTATAAATTCAAATCATAAATAGTTTTTAAAAAGAATTAGGCACAAAATCTCTATAACCTTAATAGGTTCAGTTCTTAAAAGGATTCTGATAATTATATGACACATCATAATAATTGTAAATTTTTTATTCCAGCTAAATTATTTTTGCATACATATTTTGGCAGAGCTAATGAAGGTACATTATCAATAATATTAAAATTTCAAAATTTTTATTAAAAACTACTCAAGAAACATGCCTTAAATATATATAATTATTTTTGATGAATCATTATTCTTTAAAATAATACTCTTACCATTTATCATTTGGCATTTGTTAAAAATTTAACAAAAAAAAGTATTGAATTCTATTATTTCAATTAATCAATATTAAATTAGACGTTACACGTGTATATAAATTATTTTTAGAAATGACCGTCGGAACCTTTTGTTAGTAGTTTATTCGAGTCGAATAGAGGAGTTAACTGGACAGACAGATATTTTAACAGCCTAAATCCCAGATTGTCAATCCGCTGCCCCACTCCCTCAATTGAGTTATCAGATTACAAGTATTTTTATAGAATTTATAACTAAATAATTTTTTTCCAAATAAATAAAGAAATGATGAATAAAAAGTAAATTATCATTAAATGGATATACATGGACACCTGATGAAAGTAACACATTGGCCATTTATTAGTCTTGTAACTTTCTGCTAGAATCAATTAGGCCCAACATAGCCCAACCTCTAAGATCTCCAGTCCAGCCGATGTTCAAAGTACACTGCTTTGCCTTTCTTGTAATTAGGGATGACAATTTACATAATCACATAGAAAAATGAAAAGAAATGGTGACAAATGCTCTATAAATGCATTTGTCCCTAACATTTGTTACTTATCTTTAAAATATTTAATAATTTTATTAACACATACCTTAAAGACACATATCAATAAGTTTTAAAATATTATACATTTTGCAAGAAAATATAAAATTTTCTTAACCTATGTAAACAAGAGCTAATATTTATATTTCAGAAATAGATCAATAGTTAGAATTGGCC